>JASEVX010000530.1:0-92068 GCA_031761405.1 Serripes groenlandicus
ATGATGACAACTCAGTACACCTCAGTCTCTCTATTGATATTTAACACTGTGTTCAATTGAGAGTTTACAAGTTGTGGTCACCTGAGCATTGCAATGTATATGTCACATTGTTTAACCTAAGACCCTGTACCTTGGAATATGTTTACAATGAGATGACTCACTCACCTAAGTGCAACTATCACTGTACGTTCTAGCGCGAATTAGCAATCAATACTGAAAGTGTAGCGCAATTGGGTTGGAGATCGAGCATCATTATATATAGTAAACTGTTGAATGTCCGGGTCGGAAAAGTCAGTCCTATCAAACAGTACTCATTTTGACCTCTGACCTCTACGAGTGACCTTAACATTTGAGGACCAGGCCTGAATTTTGTGCACGACACACCACGACAGACCACCTCATCATGCTCCATAGCATTTTCTTGAACTCATCCACATTGATAGCAGTAATTCACCACTTATCAGTAGTAAGTGAATTGTGGTTGCATTACTGACATAGTGGATAACATTGCAGGGAAATGCGGTGTTATGGAGCTAAGGGTTAGACAAATCCACTCGTGACTTATTTGTTTACCATTTTTGTTTCGTCGCAATTTTCCGGGAATATTCGCAAACTTACTTTTTGTGGCGATTGGTTTGACAATCGCCACAATGCTAACAGAAACAACAACAACGAACAATATTTACATAGTCAGTTTTGAAAAATCGGTTGATATTTATTTTCCTTACTGCAAACTAATTTACTCACATCCGTTATAGTTCCATCATTGATGCAGATACGCGATTAATACTAATTATGTCAGTGCTACTTTGGTACTGGATTGTTACTAATATTTGAGTTTTATCGAGACATTATCTACATAGAGTTAAAATATGTAAATATTATCTTCGTCATGATTTGGCAGGTAATAAATATCATTGCGCGTTCTGCCTTGCAATTAACGGCAAATAACTCTGATGATACTCAAATCTGGAAATTCCAAAAGGTTCTATAAATAGCTCGCGAAACTGGTGTTCTTAAATCTCAATATTATAAACGCTTCATTTTGTAATTGTTTAAATATATGAAAGCGTCTAGATGATAAGACTGGTTTACAAAGGTTTAAAGGACACACGATGTCAGTGTGTACACACGTTATGTATACACGTCTGCACGTTCTAGAGTCAATTAGCAATCAATGCTGAAAGTGTAGCCTTATTTAGTTCGGAGATCGAGCATTATAATATATGCCTATATTTTTTATAAATTGAACAGTTTGGCAAATAGTGAAATTGTGCTTTTTGTGCATGTTTTGTGTTTGTTATTGCACTCAAATTTTTCGAAGCAGTTTAACAACCTCAGAGACATATAAATACACTGTGTGTATATGTCTCTGACAACCCTCAATCATGCAATGTGAAGGGACTAAATTAAACAGACAGGTCTGTTTAATATCGATCGGACATCATTGAAACAAACACCAAACTAATGGATACTGTTTTCTCTCCTTTCTTGATAATTTTGTCATTTCTAAAGTGTACACACTATTTTATCTTAATATGGCCTAGCGACCTGGTGATGAACATGTGATTACCCGAACAATTTAGATTACAAATAGCCATTCTAATGAGCTAAAACGGTAGCTAGTCTATCGAGTACCAACTAGATTTTTCATAAATTTGGAATGGCCTAATTTTGAACACATCATGACCAGTTTCAGAACGTAACTAAACAATCACCAAGACAACATTCTGGCAAACTAACATTATTCTACTGTCAAAAGATGCAGGGTTGATACATTCTCAAATTGATCCGCACCAGAGTGAACTATTATTAAAAAGCGCAAGCCCTACACCGATATACTGCTTGTTACTTTGCAGGATTTTCCATACGATCGCCACTACAGTGCCATTGGCGCTTTGATTTGTTTTTTGAAATATATTATGGAATATGACATTGCAGAATATAGGGAAAAAAATGTAAAATGCGAAACCATAATGCTTAAATCAGGCATGATGATTTGTTTCATAATGGCAACTTACGCCATTTAAACTGAATTGGACAATCTCCGTAAATACTCGAACATACGTAGTCGTACTTTTTCGTTCGACTTCGCGAAGATGATAATAACCTTTCATATTTTACCTTTCTGCGCATTAATTCCTAAGCATTTGTTAAACTTATATTGGAGTACTCACGCCTTACGTTTTTCACTGATGTTCCAACAACATTATAATGATCTTTGTGTGGGGATCTTCACCTTTTAAATGCATTTTGTTAAATCCATGATGAACTATTTTTCTCGCGCAGTCTCACCCTAAAACGCGCTGTAGAGTATTAACAGCAATTAGCAGGCTGCCAACTCCGAAATAATGGTATTACTACTATAACCAGGGGCTAAAGCCCCAGGCCAAAAACAAATATGCATTCTCAACGAAGAACACAGATCTGTAAATTGACTATTGAACAGGGAATATCGTAATCTATATTATAACGCATTTTCACGGAAGTGATTTAGAAGATAAAGATAAAGAAATGCGTGCAATTTTCCGCGAACTTGTTCAACACCGCTCGTATAGCAATGTCAGTCTGACGTGTGTAGTTAGTGTGGTCGAAGATCAACCAAACTATTTCACCGTTACCGTTGTATAGAAATGTCAGTCTGACGTGTGTAGCTAGTGTGGTCGAAGATCAACCAAACTATTTCACCGTTACCATTGTATAGCAATGTCAGGTTGACGTGTGTAGCTAGTGTGGTCGAAGATCAACCAAACTATTTCACCGTGACCATTGTATAGCAATGTCAGTCTGACGTGTGTAGCTAGTGTGGTCGAAGATCAACCAAACTATTTCACCGTTACCATTGTATAGCAATGTCAGTCTGACGTGTGTAGCTAGTGTGGTCTAAGATCAACCAAACCATTTCACCGTTACCATTGTATAGCAATGTCAGTCTGACGTGTGTAGCTAGTGTGGTCGAAGATCAACCAAACTATTTCACCGTTACCATTGTATAGCAATGTCAGGTTGACGTGTGTAGCTAGTGTGGTCGAAGATCAACCAAACCATTTCACCGTTACCATTGTATAGCAATGTCAGTCTGACGTGTGTAGCTAGTGTGGTCGAAGATCAACCAAACTATTTCACCGTTACCATTGTATAGCAATGTCAGTCTGACGTGTGTAGCTAGTGTGGTCGAAGATCAACCAAACCATTTCACCGTTACCATTGTATAGCAATGTCAGTCTGACGTGTGTAGCTAGTGTGGTCGAAGATCAACCAAACTATTTCACCGTTACCATTGTATAGCAATGTCAGGTTGACGTGTGTAGCTAGTGTGGTCGAAGATCAACCAAACCATTTCACCGTTACCATTGTATAGCAAGGTCATGTTGACGTGGAGCTTAACCAGCAAGCCATTGCGACTTATCAACCCTTTCCCACATACAGCAAATCTGCAGCAGACGACTTTGAAAACACGTAGTCATTAACAGAGAAAATCTCTATAAATGAAGGTATTATTACTGAAACAAGTTGAAAATATTGTGACAAAAAGAGACAATTTCAAAAGTCGTCTGCTGTAGATGCCTCTGAAAGCGTCTACATGTGGGAAAGGGTTTAATTAAGACTTAAATCAGTGCAGGAAGCTTTCGACACTTGCGACAAGTGTCAGCTATATTTGCAATCAAAATAAATAAATTTTCAGTAGGCGATTTTGAAAATATCTAGGCAAAATTATGAAAAATAGAAAAAATAGAAAAAATGTATCACTATTGAATAGAGTTGAAAACAATGTGGAATTATAAGAGAGTTCCCATGTTCCTACACTTGTTTCAAAAGTTATTTGTCGATTTGTCAAAATGCGTCAAATGTTGGAAATTGTTTCACGTTATCTATGTGGTTGATTAAGAGGAAAGGGGATTTTTCCAATTCTGTTTCTCTATTTCCAAACAACGATTTTATTTACATCATCTTTTAATGTTTGCCCGTCTGCTCTTACACGTTTCTTTCTAGGTGACGAATTGGATGATATCATACGAAAAACAGTAGAAAATTAAAAAAAGATGTTTATTTACTCAATAAATTAAAGTCATATAAACGATAACAATCACGTAAAAACTGTTGATTTGTAACAATTAAAAAAAAAAATACACATATAAAACAAATGAAGTAAAATAAATAAAAATCTTGAAATAAATTTATAAAAAACGATTTCACATAATCAGTATATATCAGCCTTGCAAATATATTTCATGTAAGATTTTTGTCCCTTCAATAAATCATTGGATTTTTAAACAATAATAAAATAGGAAATAAGATTTATAATTTATATACTTTTTTAGCACTGTGGCTGTTCATGGTTGCATATAAATTGCAATAACATCTCGATTTCTTGGCGAGCGCTAGCCAAACCAAGCAATCAAAATACAGATTTTTACTTGCTCGGTGCTGTAGAACCTGCTTTATTCAGACACTTTACAATTGAAAATGTCATAATTTGGCAAGGATAACTTACGATTTTGAAACAAATAAAAACAGATAAAGTAAAATAGCAATTATGCATCGCTTGGCACTGATATTTCAAAACTCGTGTTTATAAGAGAATGGTTACCGGTGACGGTCCCCATGATTGTTCTTGCTGTTTGTTTTGTTCAGATAGTTTTAGACGTAAGGCTGGTTCTCTGCATATCGTTTTTTGGGTACTTTGGTGTTAACCCTTTCCCACCTATAGATGCATTTTGACGCATATGAAGAAGACGACTTTTGAAAACATTGTGACCAAAGAAGAAAGTTCTCCTTTTTCCACAATGTTTTCAATTTTATATCATAGTTAAACCCTTATTTATGGAGATTGTCCAAGTCTTTGACAAAATGTTTTCGAAGTCGTCTGCTGTTAAAGTAGACAGTCCGTTATTATCACTCATGTTGAGTGAATTCCGAAACAGAATCAATGCAGGATTACGAGTGGTTATAAAAACTGCCTCCGCTAAAAATCACCGACACTCAGAGATCCGTCACAAACCACGCCCTGACGTGGTAAATATTCTCTATACAACGAAAACCAACTATACAGGAAACAAACATTATATCCTAATGTACAAGTATGCGATTTCAAATGTTGATCACGACCATCGATGGGTTCAGGAAACAACGCTTCGACTATCTTTAACACAGAGGCAGTCGTTGAATAATCCGGGTACCACTATAGCTTCACACACCCCGCCCATCCGTTCGCATTTACCAACACCCCCGGAGTTTCGTCGCCTGCTACCTTTATCTACACATCTGTTCTGGTATCGGTGTTTGAAACAAAGCCTTTCTGCTTCTGCTTCCGCTTCCGCTGTCAATGACGACAGAATAATGGTAAACACGAGTACAACAATGACTGCTGATTTCAAGGAGAATGATTCCATGGTCGAAGTGTAGACTGAAATGAAAAATATAGTAGAATAGGATTATAAACACTGATGTATTGAACAATAAAATAAAATAAGGTGTTTTCAGTTTCACAAAATATGGTGCAAACGACAGCTAATGCTAAACAGTATTGGAAGAGTTTTCTTTATGCTTTACGAGTATTTCGAATATTTTGCAAATGTTATATTTACTTGTGAGATACTTTTTTTGTCTAGAATGTTTTCATACAATGAATTATCAATTAAAACATTAACATTCTTCAAAATAAACGAAACCTTTTCTTTTCTGAAATACTAAAAAATATATCGATAAAATGAAATATATGTATTTCCCGTATTGCATGTAGGGCAACTTACGGGTTCCCAAGTTACACTTTGTATAAATTTAATTACTTTAGTAAAATTAAAATGTAATTAAAATGAATTCATTAAAGCACTGACGCTTTGAATAATAATAATAATAATAATAATAATAATAATAATAATAATAACAATAATAATGATAATAATAATATAATAATAATAAAACTAATACTAATGATGATGATAATAGTTATAATAATAATATTAATATATACTTATAAACATAATAGATAATGATAATAATAATAATAATACCTTTAAGCTGCGTGTATCAGTGTAAACAAGGAAGATCAGCGTCAAACAGTAATGCAGTGAGCTATGATTATTAATGACGTAGTAAATGTATTATAAATACTCGTAATTACAACGTACTTGTAAATGATTCAGTTTTGTCTTAACGAACAAATCGTTGTATAAACATTAATTAAATGATGTTGTATATATACACCACACCGACCGGGATTTCCAACATGACATAATTAGATAATCTAAGAGAAAGTTAAGTAGCTTGACCTAGGGACCGACTTCCACTAATTGTGAGGGATTTTTGTTATGCGTCAATATGACTTTACGGCATGTCGTGACAAATCAAGAAAGCAAACGTATGCATAATGTAATCAGATGACTAGATAAGGATGAGTAGACCGGTCTTTTCTTATCAATTTCTCTCTTTTGACTTAAATAAACCCTATGCTGTATGTACTCAAAAGAATCGTATTATAAAGACGATTCTTTTGAGTAACCACAACATAGGGTTTGAGTGTCATATAAGGATTTCAGACTGGGAAATACTCTTCCTATATACAGCTCTGAAATGATATCATTCTTCGACTAGAAACGTCTCAGACGATCATGTACCAACACACATTCTGGTCATAATCTCCACATCTTACAAGGACAACTCAGAGGGCACTAGTACTCCTACTTGGCCATAAGTTTTTGAAACTTTAAGCTTTTCCCTCATACGATTTATCTGCTGCAGACGACTTTGAAAATGCTTTGGCAAAACTTTAGAAAATCTTTATACAACATTATTAGTAATTTTAAGGATGAACCAGTAGCATTGGGGAAACGTTTGTAGGCCTAACACTTTTAATGACAACGACAACTTTTTACGCATAAACAGCAGACGACTTTGAAAATACTTTGGCAATAGCAGCAGACGACTTTTGAAAATACTTTTGCAATACTTTAGAAAATCCCTATACATTGAGGAGCACGTACTTAATAAAGTTGAAAACATAATTCCAAAATGTGAAACTTACCCATTATGGGAAAGCTCCTCTTTTGCCTAAATGTTTTCATTTTCAAAAGTCTTTTGCTGCAAATGCGTCAAAATACGTCTGTAGGAATTAATAATCCAACTTTTCAAAAGTTTCTTGTTATCATAACATTATTAGTAATTTTAAGGATGAACGCATAAACAGCAGACGACTTTTTAAAACATTGTGAGGAAAAGGGGAAACTGTTAAAAATCGAATTAATTATATTTGTTGACGATAAATCACACTTTTATTCCTGAGATTGAAATGTTTTCTTCAGCTGATTCCAAGGCAGTGGACTTAAACATGCACACATTTTACGTTAGCGGTATCGCATACAGACGCTTTTTGACGCATTTGCAGCAGATGACGTCTGAAAACATTATGGCAAAAGAAGAAATTGCTCATTATGAGCAATTTCTTCTTTTGCCACTATGTGTTCAGATCTATTCATTAATAACACTTGTATTAATAGTTATTTTCTATATTTGTGCTTAGTTATATGTTAAGTCGTCTGCTGCAGATGTGGTTAAAGGTTAAAGAAAGATATAGTATTAAGGATCGTTCTGTGGATGACTCGAAAGGATGAATATACGCTTGGGAAAGCAAAAGCAGGGGAAATGGGAAAAGAAATAGACTTCCTTATTGGTAATACAATTGTTTCTTTCGGGTTTCTTAACTTCTCTTCTGTTATCAAGTTCGAGGAAAAGGCTTGCTAATTGGAAACATTATGAATGAATGAATGCGTGGGAAACCAGACAGATATTCTATTGTCCCACTGTATTTTGAATTTGTGGAGACAGAAAACCTGCGGCTGTCGTACGGCCTTTGCAATGATGACGCACGGTCGCCTTAGGGTGTCCTTGCGGCGGCCGTAGGTTTTTGAAAAATACCAAGGCAGACGCCAGGTTGTCGCAGGGGGGGTGGGGGGCGTACGGCGACCATTGGGCCGTGGAACTACTCTACGGCATGGCTACGGCGAGTCTAATTGCTACGGCGAATCTATAAATGTAAAACGTTATAACTCCGCGCTATAATTCCACGGCGACCCCTCCAATCTGCAAAATATAGGGATACGCCCTAGGGTGACCCTTAGGTCACCGCAGAGGATTCTCTGCGGCCGCCGCATGTATCTCTCGATTTCGGGGAACCTACGGCCGCCGTATCCTAGCCGTAGAGCTAATGTGACCGAGGTATTAGGCTAAATTATGTTAGGCAAAATAACCCAACATAATTTGAGCGAAAATTAGAACAGAAAGCTAAACGACGTGTTACGGTTACAATTAAGAATACGCCAATCAAATTATAGTTTTTAGGAAACATATATTTTTCGTTTTTTTAATCCTCAAGTACATTGTATATAGTTTTAATAGTATGTATAAACAATTTAACAACAACTGCAAGCATGTTTAGTATTGGGATTGTTAGCTGAACACACTTGTTAGGTTTTTTTAAAGACCTAGCGCCTGTATGTGTTGTGTTGAATCTGAATACAACTCGCCGGAGTTATACCGGAGCTAAAATTTAGCGATTTTCGGGGATCGGTACTAGTACGGCAGTGCAACGGTATAACACCGCTTAGATCGGTAGTACATTGTCAGGACATCGTAAGAACATTGGCAAAAAGATTAGCAACGGCGGGCGACGGTATAAATTTTTGAACAAGCTCAAATATTTCTGCCGTTGCGCTGCCGGAGCAAGCAACGGAACTACAACGGCAGTACTCCAGTGTGGCTTCGTTAATGTCGGTAGACCCCATAATATATCGTCGGCTCTCCGATGGCATCACAGTGTTACTGTACTGGTACAGATGTGATACGGTAGTCCTGCCAATGTACTTACGATGTACTAGCGTACTTAGCGATATTGCTACGGCCAATTGTGATTTTTCAAATACTTTCTCGACGGATCTCCGCCGACTTTCTCGCCGTTGTTAATTATGTGCTCCGGTTAGGTCCCGGCGAGGTACATCGGTAGTGTATGCACAGGGACTTGCTCCTCTAACAATAGATATGACCTGTTTTTCTGGGTCGCCTCGCTTCAACTCATCTTATTCAAAGTATTCGAACAAATATATGAGTTTGAAATAGGGAATCAATCAATAATGCTTTTCTCTATCGAACTATACCAAAATAACGTGGTTTTTTTTCTCCCTACGTATATTAATTCCTATGAAATATTCGCGAATTCGCCAAAAGGACAACAACCTGGACCAAAAACGAAATTACTTCTATCGACATTTCGGAATGGTTCAATTGTTTTCGTTGCAGTAATTGTCAGTGATATTGCGATTATTTGTCCAAGAAACATTTCGGAATAATTCGGTAGCAGGTAATTTCAATTTTGGTCCATGTTGTTGTCCTTTTGGCGAATTCGCGAATATTTCAAAGGAATTTACATACGTAGGGAGAACAAATTCACTTTATTTTGGTATAGTTTGATAGAGAAAAGTATTGATCGATTCCGTACTTTAAATTCATATATTTGTTCGAATACTTTGAATAAAATAAAATAGGTGATCTGCATATTGTTATGTATCATTGACACAAGGGTGCTCTCCATAAAATAATTTTAAAACATGAGTAGATTGTTATTTTCATTATAAAAAAGGAAGGAAAGAATTAAAATAAATTAACATGTTATAGGGCTCAGCTTATGTTCGAAATCAAGTTTAAATTATACAACAATTTCAATGAGATTTAACTGTTTAGTTGATATTATATTTCGAAGGTGGTCTTATTTATAAATATTGGACTACATTTCAACATTTGTTAAAGTATGATACAATTAGGATGCCAATCTAATATCATTTTGAGAAAAAAAGAAAACTCATGTCTTCAGCGATTTAACCCTTATCTCATTGTTTTAAAAGTAGATTGCTGCAAAGGTGTCCACTGTTGACTTTAATAGAGGAAAGGTTAAATGACGTGCTATTCCATGCAAATCCTAAATTGTCTGTGTTGTGGTTTTATTGAAAAATAATAAAATTTAAATATTCTGACAAACATCTTGAAAAGTGTATGTGGAATTCACAAATCTTATAATTGTTCCTTAATGAAAGCACTGTATACATACTAAGACTAATGATTGCTCATTTCCATTACTGTTTATGATCAATAATTAGTTGGTTGTGTGTATGGTCAACCTACTTTAGAATGAAGATTGATCATAAACAATGAAAGGCTTTAATTATCATTCACTTCGTTGACAAAACAATGCAAGTTATGATACATTTTCACTTGACCCCACCCCTGATGTTCCAATATGCCCCTCAGTAGATAACTGTTTATTCAACTACTATAATGTTAGTGTTATAATGCATAACTGCAGTATGGATTTCCGGCGACAGTGATGCATTGCATCAACTTTCTCTTGTCATTATTATTACACGCTTATAAAATTATAAAAAGAGACATGTGTACCACACAGTTTGGTTATCTACACTATCTTAACTCTTTGCCAAATGCAGACGCATGTTGACGCAATAGCAGCAGACGACTTTTGAAAACATTGCGGCCAAAGTTGAGATTGCTCATGCTGAAAAACTGTGTGAGTTTTATGTACATTTCTGGGCTAAGGGTTGTTTAAAAAGACCACAATGTGTTCAGCTTTATTCAATAATTAAGATATCTTTTATGGAGATTTTTCAGATTTTTGTCAATATATTTTCAAAGTCGTTTGCTGCAGATTTGTTGTATGGGGAAAAGGTTTACTCTTTGCCAAGTGCGTCTTCGGATTTTAACGTATCTATGAAACAAGAATTTCGAAAACAGTGGGGCAAATGGAGAACTTGATCATAATTAACAATTTCTTCCTTTACTACATTGTTTTCAACTATATTCAATGATGATACGCTTATCTTATAGAGACTTTCTTAATATTCTCAAAGTCGTGTCTGTTGCAGGTTTTCCGCTGTATATGAAAAGGGATTAAGAAGGGAGTCCAACAAAAAGGAAGTTTACATCACAAGTGGGTCGAAAGCTTCCCCTATGAATTAAGGTACTTCAACATCCCCATTGTTTATAAAACCCTTTCCCACCTGCAACAAGTTTGTAGCAAACGACTTTGAAAGCATATAGGCAAAACATGAAGAATCTATATAAATGAAAGTTTTATTATTGAATAATGTTGAAAATATTGTGGTAAAAGGAGAAATTGCTCATCATGAGCAATTTTTCCTTTTGCCAGAATTTTTTTTTAAGTCGTCTGCTGCAGAAGTGTCAGAAAGCTTCTGCATGTGGGAAAGGGTTAACACATGATTAACTGACTTACTGTTCTTAGACTACTTCTCATGACGTATATAAAGAAAAACCGAGATGATTGGAAAAATATCAATGTTTACCTAAAACGTAAATATTATTTTTACTCAACACGTAAATAAAGAATACCTAGATGATAAGTATTAAACGAAAAATATCAATGTTTAAAAAAAACACCATTGTTACTCATATCATATTGCATTATTATGGCTGTTTCCCATTTTACGGCAAATGATCGTAAGTTTAATTCAAAACCGTTTTCCCCACTCACAACAAATCTGCAGCAGACAGACGACTGAAAGTACAACAATTCAGAAGAGTTTGAAAACATTGTGACGCAAGGTGAAATTGCTCGTGTACAATGTATTTAAATGTTGTCTGCTGAAGAGGCGTCAGAAAGCGTTTATATGTGGGAAAGGGTTAATCAGGAGAGGGAAACCGAGTATCGCAAATCGGTTTGTTTTTCTAAGATGTCAAAAGAATGGTGAAAGTAGTAGACACAAACCACTTGTAGTGAAATTCTTAGAGCACGACGCAGCCGCCAGGATGCAATGTCCACGAAGATTGAAATAGGCTTCTTTTTGTTTCCTTGAAAAAAAGAACACCCAAACACTCCTCGTTATCCCAAGTTTCAGACCGTATCCGTTGTTGTAAGAGCACTATAGTCTTGGGAGGAATGACCCGGGAGACCAGGGTTCGAAACCCTGTCGGGTCATTCCACACTCTCTGCAATGGTAAGCACATGATGTTTCCTTGTTTCAGTCTTGATATCAGTGTTCTGTTTAAAGGGTTCCTTGTTGGTCCTTGAAACTCGAGAGAAATTAGTCAGTGGCTTCGAAAGAATGTTGTGTAAGTACTGGTGTGGGAAAGCCAGGAAAACATGGGTATGTGCACTGACCGCCGTGATATGACCAAAGCTGTTGAAAGCGGCGTTAAACTCCAAACAAACAAACAAAAAATTGAAACTCGAGGGAAATCCAATTCTAAGTGTTACCGTTTATAATAATTATTTTATGAAACCCGTGCATGTTAGTTACTGTGAATTAATTAGAATTATCTTCCGCAAGTTGTTGTCGCGAAGTTAATCACGTGATCCACTTAAAAATATCTTGGAAAACTACCAAGTTAATTATAAATGCAACAGTGGGTGATATATTTAGACTTTACCACCCTTTACTCAATTTGAAGACGTTACGGGCCAAATTAATTTTAATTAAAAAGTTCTAAAAGAATTGGAAAAGAACGATTTGAGACGTTCCCTTAGAAAACCAACATTATGGTGTCTGCGTAATGTATCGACCCCGATCTGAATAAGACGATTCTTTTGAGCACATACAGCATAGGGTTTATTTAAGACAAAAGAGAGATATTGATAGGAAAAGACCAGTGTCCTCCTTATATGTCAGGACATACCGTATAGTCATATTCACTCATAAAAAAACCAGGATACTTGACCTTCTTCTCGATATATTTAATTATGTCATAGTGGAAATCCCCGGTCGGTGTAGTATATGTATGCAACTTCATTGAATTAATGTTTATACAACGATAGTTCGTTAACAGAAATCTTGATCAAGTGCAAGTACGTTGTAATAATACATTTACTACGCCATTAAGAAACATCGCTCACTGCACTACTGTTTGGCCTGATCTTCCTTGTTTACACTGATACACGCAGCTCAAAGGTATTATTATTATTATTATCATTATTATTATTATTATTATTATTATTATTATTATAATTCGAAGCGTCTACCCTATAATGAATTCATTTTAATTTGATAAGTAAGTATAACATTTGCTAAATATTCGAAATCCTCGTAAAGCATAATGATAACTGTCTTACAATCATGTTTATCATGAGCTGTCGTTTGCAACATATTTTGTGAAACTGCAAACACCTCGTTTTATTTTATTGTTCAATACATCAGTGTTTATAATCCTATTCTACTATATTTTTCATTTCAGTCTACACTTCGACCATGGAATCATTCTCCTTGAAATCAGCAGTCATTGTTGTACTCGCGTTTACCATTATTCTGTCGTCATTGACAGCGGAAGCGGAAGCAGAAGCAGAAAGGCTTTGTTTCAAACACCGACACCAGAACAGATGTGTAGATAAAGGTAGCAGGCGACGAAACTCCGGGGGTGTTGGTAAATGCGAACGGATGGGCGGGGTGTGTGAAGCTATAGTGGTACCCGGATTATTCAACGACTGCCTCTGTGTTAAAGATAGTCGAAGCGTTGTCGCCTGATCCCATCGATGGTCGTGATCAACATTTGAAATCGCAAACATGTATATTAGGATACCATGTTCGTTTCCTGTGTTGTTGTTTTTCGCTGTGTCGAGATTATTTACCACGTCAGGGCGTGGTTTGTGACGGATCTCTGAGTGTCGGTGATTGGGTTAGACAGGTATTTAGCGGAGGCAGTTTTAATAACCGCTCGTAATCCGGCATTGATTCTGTTGCGGAATTCACTCAACATGAGTGATAATAACGGATTGTCTACTTTAACAGCAGACGACTTCGAAAACATATTGCAAAGACTTGGAAAATCTCCATAAATAAGGGTTCAGTTATTATATCAATTTGAAAACATTGTGGCAAAAGGAGAAATTGCTCGTATTGAGCAATTTCTTCTTTTGTCACAACGTTTTGAAAAAGTCGTCTGCTGCAAATGCGTCTATAGGTGGGAAAGGGTTAAAACCAAAGTACCTAAACAAGCGATATGCAGAGAACCACACTGACGTGTAAACCCATCTGAACAAATCATCCAGAACACAACAATGCGGTCACATTCAACAATGAAATATATTTGCAAGGCTGATATATACTAATTGTGTGAAAGGCTGGCGATTATTTTGTTCAATTCGTTTTTTTACAAAAATATATTTATTTTTTTACTTCATTTGTTTTATACGTCATTATTTTTTAAATTTCTCTTTACAAATCAATTATTTTTACATAATTCTTATAGTTTATATGACTTTTATTTATTGTGTAAATAAACATATATCTTTTTAATTTTTTATTGGTTGTTTTTGTATGAGATCATCAAAGTCGTCACCTAGAAAGAAACGTATAAGAGCAGACGGGCAAACTATAAAAGATGATATAATTAAAATCGTTGTTTGGAAATAGAGAAACAGAATTGGATAAATCCCCTTTCCTCTTTATAAACCACCTAGATAACGTGAAACATCAACAGATAACTTTTGAAACATAATTCCACATTGTTTTCAACTCTATTCATAGTGATACTTTCTTTTCTATCTTAGAGATTTTCCATAATTTTGCCTAGATGTAACAAAACCGCCTGTTGCAAATTTATTTATTTGAGAAAGGGTTAATTACGTCGACAAAATAACGCCTATTTACCGTAATGTATATCTCCTATATAAAGACGCATACATAAATGATCTTTTCTAAAACACAATTGTTAAATCGAAGTTATGAGCTGTGCTGACCAACATAAGATTTCAAATATAGCTGCCACTTGTCGAAAGGGTCGTAAGCTTCCTGCACTGATTTAAGTCTTAATTAACCATTTCCCACATGTAGACGCTTTCAGACGCATCTACAGCAGACGACATTATAAATATATACTGACAAAAGGAGAAATTGCACAAAACGAGCAATTTCTCCTTTTGCCCCAATATTTTCAACTTGTATCAGTAATGATACCTTCATTTAAATTATAGAGATTTTCTCTGTTAATGACTACGTGTTTTCAAAGTCGTCTGCTGCATATTTGTTGTATGTGGGAAAGGGTTAATAGGTCGCAATGGCTTGCTGGTTATGCTCCACGTCAACCTGACCTTGATCTACAATGGTAACGGTGAAATTGTTTGGTTGATCTTAGACCACACTATCTACATACGTCAGACTGACATTAATATACGAGGGGTGTTCAAAAAGTTCGTGGAAAAGTGCTCCTTTTTGTTTATTTTTTGTAGCATTTCCGTAAAAATGCGTTATTATATATATGACGATATTCCCTATTCAATAGTCAATTTACAGATCTGTGTTCTTCGTTGAGAATGAGAATTTGTTTCCATAGTGACTGCATCGATGTTATCCCGGCCCAATATTCAGTATTTCTAAATATATATGTTTTCGAAACATTATATCCCTTATCTTTAATTTTGAAGGCAAGACTACCAAACGACAGGTAATTATTCCCGCCATCTTCTGGCTTGATGTTGAAGAAGTCATTTGGATTTCTGACGTCAGAAATATAAACATCCGGATTATTTTCTGATAACAGGTGTTAAAAGTTGTGAAGAATAGCCTGTTTTTTAAACAAAATTGCTGTATTTCTAAAAAAAAAAAGAAAGGAAAATGTTTTAACCCTAAAAGGAGTAAGGTCCCCTTTCATTTTTTGCATTTTTTATTTAAGTGCATGATGTTCAATGTTTATGGATAATTACACACAATTCTATTATGTAGAATGAATAATTTCTTGAAACATTTTATGATTTTAACTTTTTTGGGGGTAAATGTGACACCATTTCTACCTTGAACAACTGCTTAATATATTTTTATATAAAGTTATTTATAAACTTTAATATGATTTGTAGTTTTCATTTGATTTGATATTTGTTTTTTAGCTATTCGGCCAAAATGCCTTTGATGAAATTGGTCATGTCATTGACAGGCCAATATTATTTTTTAGATCGATGACCTATATATATTTTTTCTTATTTCAACCAGTTATTGTATGTACTAACACAATACAAAGTATAAAGAAATTCTATGGTTGGGAATTGTTTGTGGAAAAAACTGTAGCATACGTCTTTAAGAGAAGAAATATTTTACAGTTTAGGCATTTTACCCCCTTGCTGCAGCAGCAGCAACAACAACAGTTGTGTTTATAATATATATCTTTAGACAAATTTGAAATAGGACCACCAAAGGAACATTCCTAGGAAAGTTCCCAGTGGATTAGTAAAAGATCATTTGAAGCTAAAAGTTCAAGTTACCCCTTTTCTGAAAATGCCTGGTAACTATGTCTTCCAATCAATCAATATGTCTTACCTTTTTTAGAAAACGATCAAACAGAAGTTCCTCCATTCCCCATGTTTGCAACTCTATGGAGATCATGCTACCAACTTCTCATATACAACATCTTTTTTCTCTGAATTTTAATATTTTTTCAAGAAAACTGAAGTATCCATTTGTTTGGTGGTTGTTTTTAATGATGTCTGATATTAAACAGGTCTGTTCAATGTAGTTATTTTACATTTAGGATTTTCTCCTTAGAACTGCTTTGAAAACATTGTGAGCAAAAAAAAAAAAAAAAAATGCTCATAATGAATAATTTCTCTATTTGCCCAAATGTTCAAATGATCCAAATATAGGCATATAAATAATAATGCTCGATCTCCAACTCAATTGCGCTACACTTTCAGCATTGATTGCTAATTTGTGTCAGAATAAAAGTACATATATCATGTACATGTATCCACATGCAGATATTAAAATCAATAGGACCAAGATCATCCCAATGATATCACCTTCTAACACCTTAATGATGACATAGTAGTTAATGGGTCCAGAAAACGTAAATGAAATAAAAGCTGTTGATTCTTACAAGCAAAGTGTCTCAACAAACCCCTAAACAGTCCTATCAAACAGTACTCATTTTGACCTTCAATTTTGTGCGACACACCACCTTATCATGGTGCACTTTTGTGCCAATTTTCTTAGAAATCCTATTGTGCATGGTGCAGGTCGGACAGACGGATTCATGAACGAACGGACACACTCACCGAACCGCCATTGTGACAGCTATATGTCGAGCTCACCAAAAGCGGACTCGACAACAAGAGATTTCAGACAGTAAAATGGTTATCAACAGTCAATAAAAAACATGCTACTGAACAACCCTTTCCAACAATCAACAAATTTGCAAAGGAAGAGCTGCTCCTATTGATACATTTATTCTAGAATTATATTCTATAATGTGTTTCCTGGCTTTCTCAGACCAGTACTGACTACTCCACAAAACATTCTTTCCGAGCAACTGGCTGCTTTACCACAAATACTGCTAGCCCATTGGTGGAAGACGAATGCCGAAAGGATGTTGCCCGTGCAAGGGTTCGAACTTACAACCCCTGGGGTGGGTTAGGAGTGCTCCAGTTAGAGATAAGACAAATAATAGCAAACTAAATTTCACTAATTAAGGGGATATAGCTCTAGCATAACTGGAGAAAGTTGACTTGAAAGTGAGTCTTCTCAGAAACAGTCAAACCTATGATAAAGTCAGGCTTTGTTTAGCAATACCCTGTCTATTGCAACCATTTTTTATTTTTCCAATTACTCATTTTCTTAACAAATGACCCTGTAATTAACACTTTCCCACATACAGATGCTTTATGACGCATCTGCAGCAGACAACATTTGAAAACAAGCAATTTCTTCATTTGCCAGAATGATTTCAATTCTTTTTAGTAATTACCTATATTTATATGTACTGTGAGCTTTTCCCTAGATATTCCCAAGGTCATCTGCTGCAGATGTGTTGTATGTGGGAAAAGGGTTAAAGACCACCTGATTGTTCTCTTCCCATGGATGATCCCTGTACAAGAAGAAAGATCAAGTGAAAAGCTGCTTCTTATTGTCACGTGATATTACTTTTAGTTATTTTCAGTTATATAAACTATTTTAAGAAATCATCTCAGCAACTCAAAATATTTTCGATTTATCTCCAACTCGGTTACAAAATATAATTTTATAGTAGGATTTTATTTCGAAAAGTGTTAAATAAATGTATTTGCACTATATTCAACATAGAATCTAAGAATAATGTAATGATTTCTGAATTACCTCCCTTTATATCAAAATTCCATGTTGACCTAACGGGCACTTGGGCGTATGTCTCGCGCAATAATATTCTCTGTCTCCAGACACGAAAAAGGCTAATGTTTACATTTTTTAACTCAATTACATGTTAGTTGGATAGTTCTAAAATCTTAGTATCGATCTTGTACCAAAATAGCACTGACATTATTATTGTTAACCATGTCTCTGCAGAAATGATGGAACTATTTGGCGGTAAACGTTCTGCATTAAGCATTTCTGACATACTGCCAAAATCTCTCTACATATTGTTCTTCTTGTGTCATAGTACAGTGGCTATTATTACCACATTTTAACGAATATCGACCTGGCTCTATATTCAAATCGATATTCAAATCGGTATTCGCTCTACTGCATGGTCAGAAAAAAGATAGAACCATTTTCAGAATATCGACCTGGCTCGACATTCAGATCGATATTCAAATCGATATTCGTCGTACTAATTAATGACGGTAACGCATATTTCAATGCGTAACAGA
This sequence comes from Serripes groenlandicus, assembly GCA_031761405.1. NCBI lineage: Eukaryota > Metazoa > Mollusca > Bivalvia > Cardiida > Cardiidae > Serripes > Serripes groenlandicus. Next base: position 18,623 of record JASEVX010000530.1, read on the forward strand.
GTTTACGAATCTGGTGCTGGCTCTATATTCGTTTCAGCTCTACATTCATATCGGTATTGAATATCGATTACCGAATATCGAACTTCGTGCCAACTTCACATACCTATAAAAACTCTGTCCATGATGTTTTCCCGTACTACATGATTGGGTTATCTTTTAAATCCCCTGACCAAGGTGATTAATTCTGATTACGTTCTGTCTGTGTGTCCGTCTCCTATTGAAGAACATTCACAACTTCGTAGAAAATAGTAATTTATGATTTTGTTTACTTGACTCCCAATTTCCATAATGCCTCGCAGTTGGTTGTTTACTAGCTCATCAACTTCAATAATTTACATGTTTTAATTAATTTGACAACACACTGCTTTTGGAAGCATCTATGCAAATAGATCTGTATTGACATTTCAATACATGATAGTATAATTATCCAATAGAGCTGAAACCATTGCAGCAAAAGAAGAAGGTGCTTATCATGAGAAATTTCTTCATTTACCACAACGTTTTAAAAAATAGTCTACATCTCATGTGTCAATATGCGTCCGTATGAGGGAAAGGGTTAACGCTGTCTTTCAGACAACATTGATGCCTTGCATTAACTTTCTCTTGTGAATACTCTTTTTAATAGCTTTCAAATACACATTGACATAGTAAACGAATTGAGTATGTTTATTCGCAAGACTGTTTCGCTCCACAGCAAACTTTCCTTGCTGTATCATAGTGTGCAGCATTTTTTAATTTATTTGTGAGTACTAAGAGAGATCTCGACAAAGAAAGACCTGTTTACTCCTCCTTATTGAATTGTTTGGTTCCGTAGATTCTGGAACAGGCACGTTGTAGATAATGGTACAGGCACGTTGTAGATAATAGTACAGGCACGTTGTAGATAATAGTACAGGCACGTTGTATACAATGGTAAAGGCACGTTGTAGATTATGGGACAGGCACGTTGTAGATTCTATAACAGGCACGTTGTAGATTCTGTAACAGGCACGTTGTATATAATGGTACATGCATGTTGTAGATTCTGGAACAGGCACGTTGTAGATTCTGTATTAGTCACGTTGTAGATAATGGTTCCGTAGATTCTGGAACAGGCACGTTGTAGATAATGGTTCCGTAGATTCTGGAACATGCACGTTGTAGATAATGGTTCCGTAGATTCTGGAACAGGCACATTGTAGATAATGTTTCCGTAGATTTTGGAACAGCCACGTTGTAGATACTGGTACCGAATGTATGCTAGCATCCCGGGTGATTCGCTTGAGTCGGGATAAATGGACCAGTAGTACTGGCTAATTACCAAGGAAACGCCATGATATAACATGATATAACTGAAATACTGTTGTAAGCGGCGTAAAAACCCCATACAAACAAAAACACCATACAAACAAAAACACCTCTATGTTCAATCAATACATTTTATTAGATTCAGGCATATTTGCCTATAGTAAGTTACAAACAAGTATTTACAATGTTCAATCATTATCGAACACGAAACAGTTTATTTTAAATATTGCTATAGAAGTTTTGACTTGTAAATGTTTCAATCATAAATCAAAATGTAGCACGCCTTATTAAAGTAATGGTCACCAAATGATACATTGCACTGAACGAACAAATACAGAATCATATTTATAAAAGTTTGTTTTCTTTATCATGTACGTATTTACGAAACAAATGATGACTGTCAACATTATTCAATACTAAACAAACAACTATGGTTTACACTACCGTTGTACAGAGGACTAGACACACGTGTCTTTCTTCTACGATATCTCTGTTAGCAGTCATCAAACCCTATGTTGTTGGTACTCAAAAGAATCGTCTCATTGAGACGATTCTTTTGAGTAGCCACAACATAGGTTCTGGAGGTAAAATAAGGATATTAGAACATCAAATACGCCCCTTATTTAGACCTCTGATAAGTCCATTAAGAATATCATTCAACAAGCCATTGTGATATGAAACAACGAGATCGAGCCGATCAAACAATCATGGACAAACACGTTTACTCTTTGATTCACCGACCAAGTAATTTAACATTGTAAATACAAATGTGACGTATACTTAAATTAATTGTAAAGGGTTATATATCTAAACCATGCCCATAGCTACAAACCCTGACTTGACAAATTCAATTCAAATTCAATTCAATTCAATTCAACTCAATTTTATTAGGCATTCGGCAAATACACATGCCATTGGCCATAAACAATAGATACATGAAAATATGACAATGATAAATATTTACATTCTATACATACATTAGACAAAGTCCATTTTGTTAATCATTTTCTCTTAAACTACATTTCTATCAGTAAAGGGGTTAAATGTTAATTAAAGTGATGATGACACATGACGGATAATGGAAAAATCAATAAGTATATTGTTAAAAAATGTAATTGAACACTTCAACTGCATTCGTCAATTGATATGTGTATGGTTTATTGCACTTGGAAGTACGGTGTTGATACAGAGATTAGATAATAATGAAAAAATGGAAATTGTCCTTTAAAGGTGCTGACCTCCAGATGGAGATCAAATTTTTGTAGTAAGTAATAAATAGTTTCAAACTATTTTGGCAGTAAATGTTGAAAAACCACTCAATTGAAAGTCATGAAAATGAACACAATTTGGCTTTCTGGGTATGTCAACCCTGTAAAAATGAAGCATAACAATCCAATATTTAGATGTTTATTGTATTGGAAAGTGAAATTATTAATATAATTTTATCCCAGAATTATGATTCTAATATTTCAAGACAACTTTTGAACAGTTTTAAATCTTTGACTATGCTATCTATAATTTGTCCACAATGTTTTAAACTATTTTCAGTAACTATACCTTCATTTTCAGAGATTTTCCATAACTTTTACTAGCTGGTTTTTTTTAAGTCGTCTGCTGCATATTTTCTGTATGTGGGAAAGGGTTAAACAGTTCACAATAATCCTTTCCCATATACACTAACTGTGCAGCAGACGACTAGGCAAGCATATGGAAAATCACTCTAAACCCAAGTATTATTATTGAAAAAGAGTTGAAAACATTGTGGCAAACGGAGATATTGCTCATCATGAGCAATTCCTCCATTCGCCAAAATGTTTATAAAAGTCGCATAAAGCAGCATCTACAGGGCGGGGGAAATGGTTCTGCTGCTTGGAAGTGTATGAGACTTGGTATATTGGCTTCCGTATCTTTCCACCACAGATTCATCCTTGAAATGCCCACCGACTCCAATCAGTAACTATTGTCCCGCTGTAACTACATGACTTAACCATTTCCTTCATATAGACGCTTTCTGACGCCTCTGCAGCAGACGGCTTTTTGAAAACATAGTGACAAAAGAAGAAATTGCACAAAACGTGCAATTTCTCCTTTTGCCACAATGTTTTCCACTTTTTGTCATAGTTTATTTATTCAACTATGGAGATTTTCTATGTTTTGACAACATATGTTCAAAGTCGTCTGCTGCAGAATTGTCGTATGAGGGAAAGGGTTAAACAGTATACATAACTTAAACAGTATACATAACTTAAACAGTATACATAACTTAAACAGTATACATAACTTAAACAGTATTTGTGAACAATGTACGTATGTGCAGTCGTATCTCTATCCGTTAATAATGTGTTACTTTTTAGCAAATCAATTCTGCATCTATAGGCACACACTTGTTAAGATTCAAGGGTGGTGATACCAGCTGCTGGAATCCTGAAGGATAAGGGTCAACTGTCACGTGACCTTAAGCCACAATCCCTCCAACTTTCAAACATAGACATTCTTTAATTCCGTACACATCTATTGGGAGGCACGCTCTGCCCCTCCGTCTACAGCGACCTATACCCCCCGGACTTTCTTCGTCTGCTTCCTCTATCGATACATGTGTCGCTTGACCGGTGTTTAAAACATAATCTTTGAGATTCCACTTCCAACAGTACTGATGACAGAATTAGTGCAAACAGTAGTATCGAGATAAGAGTAGATTTGTTCGTAAATTTGGTAATTTCGGCCATGGTTCCTTTGTTTCCGAATCCCTAAAAAGAAAACAAGATTATGTTTACATTAATTTAACCCTTTCCCTCATACAACAATTCTGCAGCAGACGACTTTGAACGTATTTTGTCAAAACATAGAAAAACTCCATAATTGAACGGATAACCTATGCCAAAAAGTGGAAAACATTGTGGCAAAAGGAGAAATTGCACTTTTTGTGCAATTTCTTCTTTTGTCACTATGTTTTCAAAAAGCCGTCTACTGCAGAGGCGTCAGAAAGCGTCTATATGAGGGAAAGGGTTAACCCAATCTCGTTGACATCGGACCAAATTACCTCGCTGCACTTATATACGAGCGAATGCCAATGCAGCGAAGAAAAGGTCGGGTTTTTTGATGAGATTGCGTTTCTACATACAATACAATCCGACCAGACGACTTTCAAAACAAACAATTCAAAAAAATTGGAAATGTCTATAAATAAAAGCATTACAAGTGAATATACAGTAAAACAAGAGCACCGCGTACGGCACAGATGCTCGACTGATAGGGAGAAAAAACAAACAAAAAATGAGCTAAACAAAAAATCTTAACCGGACGACCACGCCGCCGCCGCCGACGCCGACGACGACGCCAGGGTCATAACAATAGCTCTCGTTTTTTTTTTTCAAAAGTCGAGCTTAAAAACCAATATGACGATAGACCTGCGGATGCGTCAAATGTGTCAGTATGTCGGAAAGGGGGGTGGTTAACATTAGAGCCCAGTATTATATGAAAACCGATCTTCGTCACCTTTCGACCAGTAACAATCAGGATAATTAAGCTTGCATTTCTGCGCAGTCTGATCGGGTCCTTCCCTGTTCGCCATGGAGTCGTAAATGTCTCCCGGAGGCAAGCATCAGAAGGCCCGAATTTCCGAATGTCCATGTTTTTGTGACATGCTAATTTTTTAAGAAATGATAATTTTGTTAAATCTTTTATAATAGTTACCCTGTTCAATACTAATTCAAATATCTTACCTTTATTAGATATATCAGATTTTTGTTTGCGAGTTTTATAAATAAACAATCTTCAGTAAATCTCTAGTAGTGTTGATAAACAGTTTTTTCGTCTGCAGAATTTAATAATTTCACTATGATCGAAGCAGTTCCTTACTATATATAGCCAAGCAAACCTATTTAAAGATCGAGAAAAAGGATGAATACTGTGAAATTCCCGCGATTGGTGCTCCTCTAAGAATAGATATGACCCTATGCATATATATCAACTTGATACTATTTATGCGTAAGGTCATATCTATTTTTAGAGGAGCACGCGTCCCTGTGGTGGCGCGTCTACTTAGTTTTAGAGCACTGTTACAGCAAATTTTGCATTGAAAACATTCTACAATTGAGTCGAATTACGAGAAAACCAACATTGTGGACTCTGCGTAAAGTATCGACCCTGATCAGCATAAGCATGCCGCGCAGGCTAACCCTGACAATCACTTTTCGCGTCCTGTGGATTAAGTCAGGAGGCAATACACTGTATCTCTATCCCGTCGAGACGGAATGTGTCGGCCCGGATTAGCCTGCGCGGACTGTGCAGGCTGATCTGGGTCGATACATTACGCAGAGTCCATGAGGCTGCTTTTCTCACGGAACGGCTCAATTTATGTCTGTTCTCGAATGCGATTTTTATTTTGACTGGCCGCATCCATTAACACGCACTATTTCATTTTTTCCCACTTGCAGATGCATTTACAACAGACGGCTTTTGAGGACAACTTTTCATTTTGCCACAATGTTTTCAACTCTAATCGAAAAAAATACTTAATTTTTAGACATGTTCCCTGTTTTCAGAGTGGACTGCAGAATATTTGGAAAGTTTGTTACCATCAAAATGTTGTGGGTATAGTCGCCTCAAGACATAGGCATTGATTTCTGTAAATATTCAATGCAACCCTTCGTCAACGTACAAATTACCCACTCGCCTTTCGTAATTATAAAGTATAAATATTATATAAGTTCTTATTACCTAGCAAAGAATAGCCATATATAACCCTTTCCCTCATATAAACGCTTGCAAAACGTGCAATTTCCCCTTTTGCCACAATGTTTTTCACTTTTAGTCATAGGTTATCCATTCAATTATAGAGATTTTCTACTTTTTGACAAAATATTTTCAAAGTCGTCTGCTGCAGAATTGTCGTATGAGGGAAAGGGTTAAGGGTAAACTAATGTGAGTCCTTTCATAGTCTTCATAAGGAGCAATTTCACCATTTATATATATATTTCTACATTTCTGCTTATATGTTTTCAAAGTCGTCCGCTGCAGAATTGTTGTATGTGAGAAAGCGTTAACGTTCGTTACGCACAAGGGTTTATAAGATCAAGACCAGTTGGCGACCAGTCGAAAAATCCTGATCAGACTGCTCGGGTACATAGGCTCGTCTCGATATTCCTTGGTTGCAATATCCCCCAACACCTACTTAAACCCTTTTTGAAACAGTACAATAATTGAATAGAGTTGAAAATATGGTCACAAAGGGAGAAATTGCTCGTTTTGAGAAATTTCTTCTTTGTCGCTATGTTTTCAAAATGCCGTCTGCTGCCGAGGCGTCAGAAAGCGTCTGTATGAGAAAAAGGGTTAAAGTTGATTTCAATTCATGACATGTGTGGTTATTCTTTATCTTGCAACAAGGTTTGGAATAAAGCTTATATTAGATAAAATAAACAAAACTATTGTGCGAATAAAGTTACAAACAAACAAATAAGCCGCATCTTCCGAAATACTCGTTTCAGTTATGAGAGTAATCAAAGCGCCAATGGCACTGTAGTGGCGATCGTATGGAAAATCCTGCAAAGTAACAAGCAGTATATCGGTGTAGGGCTTGCGATGACTCTGGTGCGGGTATATTTGAGAATGTATCAACCCTGCATCTTTTGACAGTAGAATAATGTTAGTTTGCCAGAATGTTGTCTTGGTGATTATTTAGTTACGTTCTGAAATTGGTCATGATGTGTTCAAAATTAGGCCATTCCAAAGTTATGAAAAATCTAGTTGGTATTCGATAGACTACCGTTTTAGCTCATTAGAATGACTATTTGTAATCTAAATTGTTTGGGTAATCACATGTTTATCACCAGGTCGTTAGGCCATATTAAGATAAAATATATTTTACACTTTAGAAATGACTAAAGAAAGGAGAGAAAACAGTATCCATTAGTTTGGTGTTTGTTTCAATTATGTCCGATATTAAACAGGTCTGTTCAATTTAGTCCCTTCACATTGCATGATTGAGGGTTGTCACAGTGTATTTATATGTCTCTGAGGTTGTTAAACTGCTTCGAATAATGTGAGTGCAAAAACAAACACAAAACATGCTCCAAAAGCACAATTTCACTATTTGCCAAACTGTTTAATTTATGAAAATATAGGCATATATTATAATGCTAGATCTTCAAACTCAATTAGGCTACACTGTCAGCATTGATTGCTAATTGACTCTAGAACGTGCAGACGTGTATACATAACGTGTGTACACACTGCCATCGTGTGTCCTTTAAACCTTTGTAAACCAGTCTTATTATCTAGACGCTTTCATATATTTAAACAAGTACAAAATAAAGCGTTTATAATATTGAGATTTACAAGCTTTTCTGGTTTTTGGTCTCGCGAGCTATTTATAGAACCTTTTGGAATTTCCAGATTTGAGTATCACCAGAGTTGTCGTTATTTGCAAGGCAGAAGGCGCAATGATATTTATTATCTGCCAAATCATGACGAAGATAATCAGAGTACAACCAACTCCTGCCGAATCAGGTTAAAGGTCAAAAGGTTACGGTTGACTACAGTAAAAATAAAACGAGGCACAGGAGTATCATGATACTCTGCATAGCGTACCCAAGACGCCCGATGATATTTATTATCTGCCCAAACATGAAGAAAGATAATATATAAATAGTTTAACTCTATTTAGATATTTTCTCGATAAATCTCAAATATTAGTACCAATCCGGTATCAAAGTAGCACTAACATTATCATTATTAATCGTGTGCCTGCATCACTGATGGAACTATATATATATATGGCGGTTTAACGGAAGTGAGTAAATTGCCTTTGCAGAAATATCCAACCGATTGTTCAAATACGACTATATAATTTTTTTTTCGTTGTTGTTGTTTTGGTAGCACTGTGGCGATTGTCAACCAATCGCCACAAAAACCAGCGAGCTACAAATATGTGTTTTAACCCTTTCCCTTCATACGACAATAATGCAGCAAATGACTTCGAAAACATATTGTAAAAAATGTGAAATATCTCCATTTATATCATAAATGACGTCGCCGGGAGTGTAATAAAGCCATTGAATAAATTGCGTATTCAACTAGTGTAATAACAATGCTACGTAACATGACGTCATAACGTAACGTTTAGCGTTGTAAATACGCGCGATTTATAGCGACGTTTATATGGATATAGCGCTGTAAATTTTTAAATTAGTATTTATGATATAAAAAGAACATTACATTCGTGGTCATTCAATACGAAATTTATTAAACTCGTTTTCTAAAAGTGATAAAAACTCGCCAAGGCTCGTTCTTATCAATTTCAGAAAACTCGTTTAATAAATTCCGTATTGAATGACCACGCATGTAATATCCTCTATATATTAGAGTTTAATCATTAAATAGAGTTAAAAACATTGTGGCAAAAGGGGAAATGGCTCATCATGAGCAATTTCTCCTTTTGCCACAACGTTTTCAAAAGTCGTCTGCTGTAAATGCGTCATTGCGTCTGCGAGTGGGAAAGGGACAACGTGAAACCCTTTCACTCATACGACAATTCTTCATGTTGAATTTACGCACAGTGAAGGTTTTCTCCAAAATTGAGAGAAAATAGAATATATCAAAGTACTGAAGTACTGGTAACGAATTATTTTGAAAATTAATTAATAATTACATTATGTTTTTTGTTTGTTTTAAACTTGCTTTAAAACTTAGTAGTTTTTAGACAATCTAGTCTATTTCATGATTATAAATAATCTTTGTCCATATATATTTTAAAAGAGACATCTGGAAATGTTCAATATATACTGTAATATACTGGGTGTATACGGATAAGTGTGAAAATGTATGGGTAAAACATTTTTTTATTCAAAAAAAATAAACATGCATAATGTAGTAGCATAACGGACAAAATATGCTAGTCGCACTGTTGCATACTATGTCTTTTTCAAAACATTCCTTACTTTATCATTTGAGTAAAAACTTAAAATCACAAAATTTGGAAGCAATATAGTAAAAATTGAGATAATGTAATTTTGCTCATTTTTTTTAAAGCTTGTTACATGGTTTGTTTATTAACCCTTTCCCACTTACAACACATCTGCAGCAGACGACTTTGAACATATCTTTGCAAACAAATATATAGAGAATATTATGTCCCTGACGTAAGATATGAACTTTATCTGACGAGGTTGGGAGAATTGATAATTGGCGAGCCTTTGGCGAGACAATTATCCTTTCTCACAGCCGAGTCTGATAAAGTTCATATCTTACGTCATGGACGTAATATTCTATTTATCTTGCATGTAAAATAAGGGTTTCAGGTAAATCTACATTGATTTTAACTAGTTTTAATAAATAACATACAAAATTACAAAAGCCCATTCATGAATGACCTCACCTAAAATAGAATGACGTCACGCGCGTGCATAAATCTGCGCCGAATTACATTGTGTACACACGACATACGGAAGCTAAAGAGTTCCGACTTCAACTCCATATTTCTCGATTATTACTACTTAATTTGTATATCTGGTGTGACGTAATACCTTAAAATGCCAATATTAACTCGAACATATTCTTAGTAGAAGTGTAAGTATTGCGGATTGGCCGTCGCTTCAGTACACACGATAGGTCAACATGTATGTCAACCGCCGTGTTTTGAAAATGAATAGTTGTGTTGGATCTGAAAGTCAATGTATAAAGTTAGTTCAGGCTAAGGAAGTTCAAGTAACACTCAAAGTTTAAATACAGATGACTATATTCAAGACAAGTGTGATGCTCAGGCTTAGTCGTCGTTTAAATTGGAGACATTCATTTTTGGAAAAGGATACCATCACTGTTGTGGGTAGACATGTCGAAGACACGTTACGAAACTTTTAGTTTTAAGAATCATGTAAACACTAGCTGTACGTAAATGATAAGTTATTTAACTAGAAGAAACATTTTCTGGATATCTCGCCTAAACGTAAAATGATTTTCTGTCGGAACTGCTGTATGGAAGAGGAATCCGTGGGTAGATGAGGATCGATGTTCGTGAACCCTCTCTCGTGGTAAAACACAGACTGACGATAGAAATTAAACATTTGTCGTTTAACGTGGAGTCATTTAAGTGCATTAAAATGACTTGTGGAAACATAGATATGCTTCTCATTATAGGACATTACTTGCTTCAGATTGTATTTAAACAAGGTTACCTATGAACTGATCACGTGAGAATAAACAGGTCTATGTATGCGACATTTTCAACGAAGACAGACAGTTCATCAAGTAAGACTGAACATGCAGATCCCGTGTGATTTATATAACGATATTCTTTTCGATTTGTATTTGCATTGTAAAATGTGTTTAAATGTAATTAAAACAATAATAACTTTATTTCTGATTGTTATTTTATGTTTGTTCATTGCTTTGACTGTTATACTATCAACATAATTGAGCCGTTCCACGATAAAAAACAACATTATGGATTCTGCGTAATGTATCAATCCAGATCAGCCTGCGCAGGCTAATCCGGTCCGACACATTCCGTCTCAGGGGGATAGAGGTATTGAGCAATGATTCCTTAAACAGAAAATCCACAGGAGTCGAAACGTGTCTGACCGGGTTAGCCTGCGCGGCATGCTGAGGCTGATCCGGTTCGATAATTTTCTGGTGGAACGGCTCATTTATATTTCAGAAAAAGTAGTTCCAGCGATTACGTCATTTCTAAAAATAAGTAGACTGATAAAGATAAAAGTTTATCATACCAGTAGACATGTAAACAAAAGGTTTATCATACCAGTGTTATACGTCACGTAATCTGCTCATTGCATGATAAAAAGCTCTCTATAATGGAGGTAAAATACAAAGGGGAAGAAGATATTATGGGAAAATTGGAATTGCTTGCATTGAGCAAGTTCTACTTCAGTCAAAATGTGTTCTAAAGATGTCTACAGCAATGTCATCAGAAAGCCTCTACATGGGGTAAAACAGGGTTTTACACCAGTACAAAATGTTGGGAGTCCTTGGGATGCAGTCATGTAAAATTAGGGAGTCCCTTCCTAAAAAACAGGGGTCCCAATACATGATACGGAGCCAAATGTTTATTGTTATATTATGTGTAAGCTGTTGTTATACATATTCATGATTATTATGATTTATCATAAATATGTATAAAACAGCTTATGAATTTAAAATGTATTATCAAATTTAATTTATGCTACTTTGGCACAGTAATGATATTGCTAAGCTTTTTTTTCTGTCTCACAACTTGTCTACTTTTTGGTATCGTAAATAAAGGAAAAGAAAAATGCTGATTGTTTAAGTTTTTTTAATTACTGGAATTTTCTAACTTTCTTTCCAATATTCTCCGAAACTGACGTACTTTCATTGCAACATTTCTCCTCAACTTCTAATTCGGGCTTTCTTTTTCCCCATATCGACCGCAAATCCGTTTGTTTTGACATATTAGCGTCAAGCGTATCGAATAGTTTTCGGACGTGTAAAAATAGCGATAGCTTCGAAGATAGTGTTTTCCTCCGACGACGATTGGTCAATTCATGTCACGTGTGTACTCCAGAGCTCGCATAATGAGATTCCTAATTCTATTATTAGAAGCAGGGAAGACCAGCTTTTTAACATTTGATGGATGTATAATATATTCTGGGCTAGAATTTATGTTCGCATATTCGCGAATTGCAAATTTCAATTTGCCGGGTGAGATTTCAGCCACTAGTATATTATTGCCAGTGAAATTGTTGGACCGAAATACTACGCATTTCTAATCGTCGATCTTTTATGACGTTATTCCATTTCAATTGATAAATGTCTCGCGCACATGCCAATTCAAAGACCCCAATATTGGTGACGTTTACTGCATACATTGAGAACAACAAGTTTTAATTTACATATCGCAAATACGATTGGCTGGAATAGTCACGTGTATATTTGGTTTCCCAAATTGTATTTTTATCTACAGATATCTATGATTGACTGGAATAGTCACGTGTATATGTTTGATTTCCCAAAATATATTTTCTCTACGGAGCTTGTATACGATGACTAGATCTAGTTATATTGTACTTTACCTTTTTAATATGATCTTTTTACAGGCATGCGTCCGATGGGACTCAATTTTAATTTTTTCAGGGGTTCCGGTTTATCATTTTATGCGTATTAGACGCAGAAATGCGCGTCCCGTAAAACCCTGCATGGTTCTTCAGCATGGGTTCGACTTCCGTTAACTACGTCACTCACTAGTGAATGGGCATATAACAAAAAATTCATACGCTTGCCGACAAATGAAATATATATGCATTTACTGTTAATTTGATATTTTCTAGAGAATTGATTATCTATGTTGATTCGATAGTATAAATATGACTTCACTGTATTGAAAAAACAAGTAGAAGTCATTTTAATATCGAAAAAATACTAGGACTATTTAGGTGCAGCTAATGTGTATTCTAAGCGGAAGTGTAGTTTAACCGTGACTTCCGCCAAAGCAACACGATCGCGTTAACCGCATTATTTTTTGAGAAAAAATAATTCGTTAAAAATGGAAATTACTGAATTTGTCTTTTTCAAATTATGATAACAATATACAACAACATGGAATAACTCAACATATTATAACTTATAATATGAGCCTAGATTGTTTTATTAATACTCATATACATGTACGAGCGTTAAGGGGGGGAGGGGGTGGGGGCGGGGTCTTGTTGAATTTACGCACAGTGAAGATTCCGATGAACCTCTACTTATATTAGTTATCTGTATCGGAGAGGGGAATTTCTGATCATAACACGTACAGACGCTATCTGACGTCTCCGCATCAAAGAAGCAATTTCTTCTTTTGTCACAACGTTTTCAAGTAATTATACCTTCATTTATAGAGATTTTTCAGAGTTTTTTTAACTAGATATTTTCAGGTGTGTGAAGTTAGCACGTAGGTCGTAGCTCGTAGGTCGACAGTCAAATTTATTTTCAGAAAGTGTCGACCTGGCGCGTAGGTCGTAGGTCGACAGTCATATTCACATTAAGATAGTGTTGACCTGGCGCGTAGGTCGTAGGTCGACAGTCAAACTTATTTTCAGAGAGTGTTGACCTGGCGCGTAGGTCGTAGGTCGACAGTCAAATTCCTTTTCAGAAAGTGTCGACCTGGCGCGTAGGTCGTAGGTCGACAGTCAAATTGATTTTTAGAAAGTGTCGACCTGGCGCGTAGGTCGTAGGTCGACAGTCATAATCCCATTAAGACAGTGTTGACCTGGCTCGTAGGTCGTAGGTCGACAGTCAGATTCACATTAAGATAGTGTTGACCTGGCGCGTAGGTCGTAGGTCGACAGTCAGATTTATTTTCAGAGAGTGTTGATCTGGCTCGTAGGTCGTAGGTCGACAGTCAGATTCACATTAAGATAGTGTTGAACTGGCGCGTAGGTCGTAGGTCGACAGTCAGATTTATTTTCAGAGAGTGTAGATCTGGCTCGTAGGTCGTAGGTCGACAGTCAGATTCACATTAAGATAGTGTTGACCTGGCGCGTAGGTCGTAGGTCGACAGTCAAATTTATGTTCAGAGATTGTTGACCTGGCGCGTAGGTCGTCGGTCGACAGTCAATTTTATGCTCAGAAAGTGTTGATCTGGCTCGTAGGTCGTAGGTCGACAGTCAAATTTATTTTCAGAAAGTGTCGACCTGGCGCGTAGGTCGTAGGTCGACAGTCAGATTCACATTAAGATAGTGTTGACCTGGCGCGTAGGTCGTAGGTCGACAGTCAGAATCCCATTAAGACAGTGTTGACCTGGCGCGTAGGTCGACAGTCAGATTCACATTAAGATAGTGTTGACCTGTCGCGTAGGTCGTAGGTCGACAGTCAGATTTATTTTCAGAGAGTGTTGATCTGGCTCGTAGGTCGTAGGCCGACAGTCAGATTCACATTAAGATAGTGTTGACCTGGCGCGTAGGTCGTAGGTCGACAGTCAAATTTATGTTCAGAGAGTGTTGACCTGGCGCGTAGGTCGTAGGTCGACAGTCAATTTTATGCTCAGAAAGTGTTGATCTGGCTCGTAGGTCGTAGGTCGACAGTCAAATTTCTTTTCAGAAAGTGTCGAGCTGGCGCGTGGGTCGTAGGTCGACAGTCAAATTGAATTTCAGAAAGTGTCGACTTGGCGCGTAGGTCGTAGGTCGACAGTCAAATTTATTTTCAGAAAGTGTCCGCCTGGCGCGTTGGTCGTAGGTCGACAGTAAATTTTATGCTCAGAAAGTGTTGATCTGGCTCGTAGGTCGTAGGTCGACAGTCAAACTTATTTTCAGAGAGTGTTGACATGGTGCGTAGGTCGTAGGTCGACAGTCAAATTGATTTTCAGAAAGTGTCGACCTGGCGCGTAGGTCGTAGGTCGACAGTCAGATTCACATTAAGATAGTGTTGACCTGGTGCGTAGGTCGTAGGTCGACAGTCAAACTTATTTTCAGAGAGTGTTGACCTGGCGCGTAGGTCGTAGGTCGACAGTCAAATTCCTTTTCAGAAAGTGTCGACCTGGCGCGTAGGTCGTAGGTCGACAGTCAAATTGATTTTTAGAAAGTGTCGACCTGGCGCGTAGGTCGTAGGTCGACAGTCATAATCCCATTAAGACAGTGTTGACCTGGCTCGTAGGTCGTAGGTCGACAGTCAGATTCACATTAAGATAGTGTTGACCTGGCGCGTAGGCCGTAGGTCGACAGTCAGATTTATTTTCAGAGAGTGTTGATCTGTCTCGTAGGTCGTAGGTCGACAGTCAGATTCACATAAAGATAGTGTTGAACTGGCGCGTAGGTCGTAGGTCGACAGTCAGATTTATTTTCAGAGAGTGTAGATCTGGCTCGTAGGTCGTAGGTCGACAGTCAGATTCACATTAAGATAGTGTTGACCTGGCGCGTAGGTCGTAGGTCGACAGTCAAATTTATGTTCAGAGATTGTTGACCTGGCGCGTAGGTCGTCGGTCGACAGTCAATTTTATGCTCAGAAAGTGTTGATCTGGCTCGTAGGTCGTAGGTCGACAGTCAAATCTGGCGCGTAGGTCGTAGGTCGACAGTCAATTTTATGCTCAGAAAGTGTTGATCTGGCTCGTAGGTCGTAGGTCGACAGTCAAATTTCTTTTCAGAAAGTGTCGAGCTGGCGCGTGGGTCGTAGGTCGACAGTCAAATTGAATTTCAGAAAGTGTCGACTTCGCGCGTAGGTCGTAGGTCGACAGTCAAATTTATTTTCAGAAAGTGTCCGCCTGGCGCGTTGGTCGTAGGTCGACAGTAAATTTTATGCTCAGAAAGTGTTGATCTGGCTCGTAGGTCGTAGGTCGACAGTCAAACTTATTTTCAGAGAGTGTTGACATGGTGCGGAGGTCGTAGGTCGACAGTCAAATTGATTTTCAGAAAGTGTCGACCTGGCGCGTAGGTCGTAGGTCGACAGTCAGATTTACATTAAGATAGTGTTGACCTGGCGCGTAGGTCGTAGGTCGACAGTCAAACTTATTTTCAGAGAGTGTTGACCTGGCGCGTAGGTCGTAGGTCGACAGTCAAATTTCTTTTCAGAAAGTGTCGACCTGGCGCGTAGGTCGTAGGTCGACAGTCAGATTCACATTAAGATAGTGTTGACCTGGCGCGTAGGTCGTAGGTCGACAGTCAAATTTATTTTCAGAAAGTGTCGACCTGGGGCGTAGGTCGTAGGTCGACAGTCAAATTGATTTTCAGAAAGTGTCGACCTGGCGCGTAGGTCGTAGGTCGACAGTCATAATCCCATTAAGACAGTGTTGACCTGGCTCGTACGTCGTAGGTCGACAGTAAATTTTATGCTCAGAAAGTGTTGACAGTCAAATTTATGTTCAGAGAGTGTTGACCTAGCGCGTAGGTCGAAGGTCGACAGTAAATTTTATGCTCAGAAAGTGTTGATCGTCGTACGTCGTAGGTCGACAGTCAAATTTATTTTCAGAAAGTGTCGACCTGGCGCGTAGGTCGTAAGTCGACAGTCAGAATCCCATTAAGACAGTGTTGACCTGGCGCGTAGGTCGTAGGTCGACAGTCAAATTTATTTTCAGAAAGTGTCGACCTGGCGCGAACGTCCTAGGTTGACACTCACATGTTCTTCAGAAAGTGTCGACCTGGCTCGTAGGTCGTAGGTCGACACTCACATTTATTTTCAGAAAGTGTCGACCTGGCTCGTAGGTCGTAGGTCGACACTTACATTTATTTTCAAAAAGTGTCGACCTGGTATGTAGGTCGTAGGTCGACACTCACACTTATGTTCAGACTGTGTCGACCTGGCGCGTAGGTCGTAGGTCGAGTCTGCCGCGTGTATTACGGCGAGCACTCCTGCCTACATGCCATTGTCACGGGTGTGGAACAAAAACAAATTCTCAGGAGTGGAACACCTTTTTTTTTTTTATCTCACGGGAGTTGAATAACGGCCTTAAAGCGGATTTCTATCCGAGTCTGCCGTGTGTCTTACGGGGAGCACTCGGGCGTACAGGCCCTTTGAGTGGAACAATAAACATTTCACAAAGGAGTGGAACACTTTTTTAGTATTTCTCACGGGAGTGGAATAACGGCCTTAAGGCGAATTTCTACCCGAGTGTGCCACGTGTATTACGGGGAGCACTCTGGCCTACAGTCCCTTGTCACGGGATTAGACCAAAAATAAATTCTTACAGGAGTTGAACACATACGCTATAAGGCAGGTCCCGCCGTCTATCCGCGCTGACGGCGAAATGCTGAGCCTTGTTTCAGGCGATTACCCCACTGGTAGTAGGGGAAATATGAGCCTTGACCGCATATGCTATACGGCAGGTCCCGCCATACCCGCGCTAACGGCCAAGTGCTGGGCCTTGTGTTAAGCGAGCACTCCGCTGCTAGTAGGGGAAATGTGAGCCGGGCCCGCATATAATACAAGGCAGGTCCCGTCTATGATCATTTCACGGAATTATATAGTCCCGTGTAGAATAGTTAGTCCAGTAACGTTGCCTTAGATTTCCCCTACTAGAGACATTTTTTACTTTGACATTGACTCTCTCTGGTTCCTTTCCTCGCCTGGGTGGAAGACCGTATTGCCATTTGGCGTTAAAGACGCCTCAGGTTGTGAACATTTTACATTCTAATACAACCCCCTGCCTCTTCTAATGAATAGTATGACTGCCGTACCCCTACTTCCACAGTGTTTTGGAGGTATAACTCCTTAGGAATTGTTCCTTTTCAGAATTCGCTCTTAAATGTAAGCGTTCTGAGGGCCACAACAGTTTGCTTTTACTCGTTGTGTCTCTGAAATAAGGTAGATGGTTCTACATCATGTTGACATATCCAATCCAAGTGGTCCCGGTCCTTGCAAGCTCCTGCCACAACCACACAGGGCCTAGAAGTCTCTACTTAATTGCCCTTGCCGAAATGCGCTACACCCTACCCTGCCCCCTTCGGACAGTGAATGCTCCGCGTCTTATCAGCTACACCAAGGCGTCGTCTTAAGAGAGTGATTGTAACTCCCGCCGTTTACCCGCGCGTACGGCGAAGTGCTCGCCTCGTTTCTAGGCAGCACTCTGCGTATGGCTGGGTAAATGTGCGCTGGGGCCGAAGTCGCATTTGCGAACCCGCGTACGCAGCGAATTGCTAGGCATTGTGTCAAGGGGAGACGTGATGGGCTCCCCGGCAGAGGCTCGAAAGAAGGAAATAAAAATAATAACAAATAATATTTTTTCCAGACCAACCATCTCCCCTATAAGTACGACCGAACACTTCCCATTGCGTTCCGCTTTTAGGTTAGACAAAGTGCCGCAGTCTACCCGCGCCGACGGCGAAGTGCTGAGCCTTGTTTGACACTAGCACCCCACTGCTAGTAGGGGAAATGTAAGCCGGGACCGCGGAACTTTTGTTCTAAAAGACTGACAGCTCGTCAACTCGCCCAATCCGTAGAGTGCGTAAGCTATCGCCTTTACGGGTACAGCTGATACGGTTTCGGGGAAAACGCAGTTTCCCGATTTCCCGCTTTGTTGCATGTGATTTTACACAATGGAGTGGAACACATTTTTTTTTTTTTCGCACGGGAGCTGACGGCCTCAAGTCGGATTTTGAAGTTGGCAGAGCATTAGACGTTAGACATTAGACATTCAAAAAAAAAAAAAAAAAACATTCGATTATACATTCAGAAAAATCGCAAAATTTAAATATCGAATGTCTAATTAGACATTAGGCATTCGATTAGACATTCGCAAATTACAAGATCTATAACCCAAATTCGTCGGAGGTCATTGTACATGCAAAAAACGAATGTCTAATTGGTCAGTTAAACATTAGACATTCGATTAGACATTCGCAAATTACTATACTTAGGTTCCAAATTCGTCAGAGATCATTGTACATTCAAAAAACGAATGTCTAATTGGTCAGTTAGACATTAGACATTCGATTAGACATTCGCAAATTACGAAACTTAGTTTTATAATTCCTCGTAGGTCATTGTACATTCAAAAAACGAATGTCTAATTGGTCAGTTAGACATTAGACATTAGACATTCGATTAGACATTCGCAAATTACAAGATCTTAAACCCAAATTCGTCGGAGGTCATTACATACATTCAAAAAACGAATGTCTAATTGGTCAGTTAGACATTAGACATTCGATTAGACATTCGCAAATTAAGGGATTTAGATACCAAATTCGTCGGAGGTCATTGTACATGCAAAAAACGAATGTCTAATTGGTCAGTTAGACATTAGACATTCGATTAGACATTCGCGAATTACGATATGTAGGTACCAAATTCGTCGGAGATCATTGTACATTCAAAAAACGAATGTCTAATTGGTCAGTTAGACATTAGACATTCGATTAGACATTCGCAAATTACCAAACTTAGTTTTCAAATTCCTCGGAGGTCATTGTACATTCAAAAAACGAATGTCTAATTGGTCAGTTAGACATTAGACATTCGATTAGACATTCTCAAATTACAAGATCTATAACCCAAATTCGTCGGAGGTCATTGTACATTCAAAAAACAAATGTCTAATTGGTCAGTTAGACATTAGACATTCGATTAGACATTCGCGAAAAATGGTTATCACATTTATACCCTTATTCTCAAGTTGAGAAGAAAGCACGAAACAACATGGAAAATCTCTTTAAGATGACCTATGATTAAAAGTTGAAAACATTGTGGAAATAGGAGAAATTGCATGTTCTGTTCCTGTTCACTATGTCTTCAAAAAGCTGTCTGCTACTGTTCCGTTTAAGTGCGTCTGCAGGGTTAAAACTCAATAACTCATGATGGTGTTCTTCCTGTCCTTGTTCTCTTAATATTTTCCAGGGGTTACAGTGAGTTCAAATCACAGCTCGGTGTGACATGTGATGTTGTTGGTTTTTAGTACTGGTCTTGGAAAGCAAGGAAAGACATGAGTACAATGAAATGATCACCGTGATATGACGGAATATTGTTGAAAACGGCGTAAAACCCTAATCAAGCGATCATTTCAGATGGGATGGCGAAGAGCATGTATCAAAGCTGACCGTATATTGCGGTATAGCTTAAAATTCCCAGACTGGGATAAATGCACCCCATCTACACAAAAGGCAGACTGTTGGCACTCTGCTGACCAAAACCCCTTCATCTTCCAAAATATGCAACGTGCACATTCCTGGGTAAGCGTGGAGGTAAGCATGTTGTAGGTCTCCAGAACCCGGGCATTAAACCACGGTATGTCTACCGGGTGTTTTGATTTGGTGTACAACTGCCTGTTTAGAATCTGCATTATCACAACATGCTTTACTCCACACCCGATTAGGGCCTTACAGAGATCTTTGATCTGAGTAACGACAGATGTGGTGGAAATGTCTGCGTTACTCAGGTCACAGGTCCCTATAAGAACGACCACAATATCAGGTCGAAAATACTTAACGCAATTAATGTTAGATAAAAGGGTTACGGCCGTCGCCCCCGGAAAACCTGAGAACCGGACATCAACCGGTACATTGAGGTCAAAATTCTTGCAGAGACCTTCGGAATCTGCAAGAAACGAATTCAGTCTACGGACAAAGGAATGACCAAATATCTGTATTTTAGTTGGTGTTGAGTTGGAGGTTAAAGACATGGTCGCAATCTTACCTTTTTTATATATCTGAGATACACACTACTCTCCACCAACCCTGTAGAGGTAATTTCAATACATAAACCATATATAAGTTAGATTCCTTATAGTCGACATCCTGTATCTCTCTTAACTGCCAAGAGAGATTACAGAACATCCCACACCTGCTATATAATAACTCAAAACTAAAATTACTCATTCCTTCCTGTTCTAAACGCAGCTCCTCCGCTTGCACGTCACTAATGAAAACATTATGGCGACTATATGGATCCATTATCTGTAATTAAATGATTAGTTCTTAATGTCTTAACAATTACCACTTAAGGGTTGTTGGCGGGTTGTGTGTTCAAAAATATAGAAAATCTATAGTTTACGCTTTAGTGATGCGTGAAACATACCACCAACCCATCCCATCCAACTTCTCTAAGTGAATGGTAAAATCCTCACTCTCAGCATAACATACAAATTGAATGCCATTCAATTTAATGCACACGCCGCTCCACTGCCCACACGCGTCATATACCTCTCTGTACGTACGCCTACACTTACCATTTTCGGGAAAGTGGAGCGCGTGCTCATTACCTGGGTTAAAATGAATATCTTTCCAACCATGGACCGTATGGCTTGAACCACCCATTACCTGTTGTTAAATGATGAAAACATATCAGGCGTGTAGCGCATTCAATACTCTTTGCAATGACACCAATAAAACAATTCTAGGACAAAAACTCAACCTGTGACAGCAGATATGCGTTAGTCTATCTGGAATGCATGAAAACGTTGATGCTCCTTTTCCCCAAATGATCAAAAAATTCCAAAAAAATATCAGGCGTGTAGCGCATTCAATACTCTTTACAATGACACCAACAATACAATTCTCAGACAAAAACTCAACCTGTGACAGCAGATATGCTTCAGTTTATCTGGAATGCATGAAAACGTTGATGCTCCTTTTCCCCAAATGATCAAAAAATTCTAAAAAAATATCAGGCGTGTAGCGCATTCAATACTCTTTACAATGACACCAACAATACAATTCTAGGACAAAAACTCAACCTGTGACAGCAGATATGCGTTAGTCTATCTGGAATGCATGAAAACGTTGATGCTCCTTTTCCCCAAATGATCAAAAAATTCCAAAAAAATATCAGGCGTGTAGCGCATTCAATACTCTTTACAATGACACCAACAATACAATTCTCAGACAAAAACTCAACCTGTGACAGCAGATATGCTTCAGTTTATCTGGAATGCATGAAAACGTTGATGCTCCTTTTCCCCAAATGATCAAAAAATTCCAAAAAAATATCAGGCGTGTAGCGCATTCAATATTCTTTACAATGACACCAACAATACAATTCTAGGACAAAAACTCAACCTGTGACAGCAGATATGCTGATACCCCAGTACGATCTCATGTTTTGTTTTGACCAATTCTCCTAACCTGAACACATGGCATTTCTAGAAATCAACATTAAAGCTTAAATACATGTATGCCGAAACCTTTAAAACATATATAAGTTACAAAGATATACATATTAACATATTCAATAATTAAAAAACCCACTTACTATGATTTAATTACTAAGGACGTCCTTAAAAGATAAACTGAGAATTAAAATTTACCGGCACTGTAACAGGAGCAAAAGTTTTGTGAAGGAAGCTGTGAACCCCGGTTGACTTCCGTAAGCCTCTTTCTCCCGGGATTTAACGAGGTGAGTTGTATTTAGTTTTCGGAGCGGTTAAATTTGAATTGCATAAAGGAATCAGGTATGTCTTACAATAAATACAGTTATTTAGTTGAATGAATGATTACTATTGTTGTTAGTGATAACATTTTACATGTTTAATGTATTGGACACTGCTGAAATTGACTTTATTAAAAAACACCACGAGGTCGTGCTGGTTTCCGCATCCAAGTATTTCACAGGCATTCCAGATAGACTGAAGCATATCTGTTCTCACAGGTTGAGTTTTTGTACTAGAATTTTATTATTGGTAGCAATGTAAAGACTATTGAATGCGCTACACGCCTGATATTTTTTTGGAATTTTTGGATCATTTTGGGAAAAGGAGCAGCAACATTCACAGGCATTCCAGATGGACTGAACATATCTGTTCTCACATGTTGAGTTTTTGTACTAGAATTTTATTGTTGGTAGCAATGTAAAGAGTATTGAATGTGCTACACGCCTGATATTTTTTTGGAATTTTTTGATCATTTTGGGAAAAGGAGCAACCACTTTTTCATGCATTCCAGATAGACTGAAGTATATCCGCTGTCACAGGTTGAGTTTTTGTCCGAGAATTTTATCATTGGTAGCAATGTAAAGAGTATTGAATGCGCTACACGCCTGATATTTTTTTGGAATTTTTGGATCATTTTGGGAAAAGGAGCAGCAACATTCACAGGCATTCCAGATGGACTGAACATATCTGTTCTCACATGTTGAGTTTTTGTACTAGAATTTTATTGTTGGTAGCAATGTAAAGAGTATTGAATGTGCTACACGCCTGATATTTTTTTGGAATTTTTTGATCATTTTGGGAAAAGGAGCAACCACTTTTTCATGCATTCCAGATAGACTGAAGTATATCCGCTGTCACAGGTTGAGTTTTTGTCCGAGAATTGTATTGTTGGTGTCATTGTACAGAGTATTGAATGCGCTACGCGCCTGGTATTTTTTTTTGTGTAAATATTGGATCATTTTGGGAAAAGGAGCAACAACATTCACAGGCATTCCAGATAAACTGAAGCATATTTGCTGTCACATGTTGAGTTTTTGTCCGAGAATTGTATTGTTGGTGTCATTGTAAAGAGTATTGAATGCGCTACGCGCCTGATATTTTGTTTTGTTTAAATTTTGGATCATTTTGGGAAAAGGAGCAAAAACATGCACATGCATTCCATTTACATGGATCATTTTGAATTAAGAGTCAATATCTCAGTATTTACTACATGTCGTGTGTACTGATTAGTTTTCTTATTTTTCAGGTTTGTATACACATAAGATAAGTATATTATATATAATTAAATTGATAGTTTATGTACATAGAGATATATTTAGTAATAGTTACATTTTCAAAGTTTGTATTATATAATATATTATATTAAATTTCAAAGTTTACATATATCCTGTTCAGATATATACAGCCAGTTATGTTCGACAATTGATAATTTTATTAAACCCATAATTCATTCATTTTATTAAGAGTTACCCTTGATATATTTATATATTTATTTCTATTCACTTCACTCCACTTGTAACATTTAAACCAACTATGCCTGGCCAAACAAGCCCTCGTGTGTGCCCAATTTGCAAGGCAGAACAAGACCGTGGTGTGACTATAAAGCAGATCAAGTTTGTCCGATTAACTCTGCATCTGAGAAAAGCCCACAAGTTGGATTCTGCCAAGGCCGTGTAAGTAACAGTTATTGCTTTACCATGTTTATAGTTTGCTACCCATTGTATGTTACAATAACACATATTGCTTTACCAGGATTAGGGTTCGCTACCCATTGTATGTTGCCATAACACTTATTGCTTTACCATGATTATAGTTTGCTACCCATTGTATGTTGCCATAACACATATTGCTTTACGAGGATTAGGGTTCGCTACCCATTGTATGTTGCCATAACACTTATTGCTTTACCATGATTATAGTTCACTACCCATTGTATGTTGCCTTAAAACTTATTGCTTTACCAGGATTAGGGTTCGCTAACAAATTCCATGTTGACCTAACACTTATTGCTTTTACCAGGATTATATTTCTCTAACAAATTCCATGTTGCACTAACAGTTGTTGCTTTAGCAGGATTATGGTTCGCTAACAAATTGCCTGTTGCCCTAACCCTTATTGCTTTAACAGGATTAGGGTTCAATAACAAATTCCATGTTGTGATTCCTACCCTGACCCAGCTATGTCAACATTCATACCCTGACCCAGCTATGTCAACATTCCTACCATGACCTACATGTGTCAACATTCATACCCTGACCCAGCTATGTCAACATTCATACCCTGACCCAGATATGTCAACATTCCTACCCTGACCCAGCTATGTAAACATTCCTACCCTGACCTACATGTGTCAACATTCATACCCTGACCCAGTTATGTCAACATTCATACCCTGACCCAGCTATGTCAACATTCCTACCCTGACCTACATGTGTCAACATTCCTACCCTGACCCAGCTATGTCAACATTCATACCCTGACCTACATGTGTCAACATTCATACCCTGACCCAGCTATGTCAACATTCCTACCCTGACCCAGCTATGTCAACATTCCTACCCTGACCTACATGTGTTAACATTCCTACCCTGACCCAGCTATGTCAACATTCATACCCTAACCCAGCTATGTCAACATTCATACCCTGACCCAGCTATGTCAACATTCATACCCTGACCCAGCTATGTCAACATTCATACCCTGACCCAGATATGTCAACATTCATACCCTGACCCAGTTATGTCAACATTCATACCCTGACCCAGCTATGTCAACATTCTTACCCTGACCTACATGTGTTAACATTCCTACCCTGACCCAGCTATGTCAACATTCATACCCTGACCCAGATATGTTAACATTCATACCCTGACCCAGCTATGTCAACATTCATACCCTGACCCAGTTATGTCAACATTCTTACCCTGACCCAACTATGTCAACATTCCTACCCTGACCCAACTATGTCAACATTCCTACCCTGACCCAGATATGTTAACATTCCTACCCTGATCCAGCTATGTAAACATTCATACCATGACATACATGTGTCAACATTCATACCCTGACCCAGCTATGTCAACATTCATACCCTGACCCAGCTATGTCAACATTCCTACCCTGACCCAGTTATGTCAATATTCTTACCCTGACCCAGCTATGTCAACATTCTTACCATGACCTACATGTGTCAACATTCCTACCCTGACCCAGTTATGTCAATATTCTTACCCTGACCCAGCTATGTCAACATTCTTACCATGACCTACATGTGTCAACATTCATACCCTGACCCAGTTATGTCAACATTCCTACCCTGACCTACATGTGTCAACATTCATACCCTGACCCAGTTATGTCAACATTCCTACCCTGACCCAGCTATGTCAACATTCCTACCCTGACCTACATGTGTCAACATTTAAACCCTGACCCAGCTATGTCAACATTCATACCCTGACCCAGCTATGTCAACATTCTTACCCTGACCCAGCTATGTCAACATTCCTACCATGACCTACATGTGTCAACATTCATACCCTGACCCAGCTATGTCAACATTCATACCCTGACCCAGCTATGTCAACATTCATACCCTGACCCAGTTATGTCAACATTCCTACCCTGACCTACATGTGTCAACATTCATACCCTGACCCAGTTATGTCAACATTCATACCCTGACCCAGTTATGTCAACATTCCTACCCTGACCCAACTATGTCAACATTCTTACCATGACCTACATGTGTCAACATTCATACCCTGACCCAGTTATGTCAACATTCCTACCCTGACCCAGTTATGTCAACATTCCTACCCTGACCCAACTATGTCAACATTCCTACCCTGACCCAGATATGTTAACATTCCTATCCTGATCCAGCTATGTAAACATTCATACCATGACATACATGTGTCAACATTCATACCCTGACCCAGCTATGTCAACATTCATACCCTGACCCAGCTATGTCAACATTCCTACCCTGACCCAGTTATGTCAATATTCTTACCCTGACCCAGCTATGTCAACATTCTTACCATGACCTACATGTGTCAACATTCATACCCTGACCCAGTTATGTCAACATTCCTACCCTGACCTACATGTGTCAACATTCATACTCTGACCCAGCTATGTCAACATTCATACCCTGACCCAGCTATGTCAACATTCCTACCCTGATCCAGCTATGTCAACATTCATACCCTGACCCAGTTATGTCAACATTCCTACCCTGACCCAGCTATGTCAACATTCCTACCCTGACCTACATGTGTCAACATTCCTACCCTGACCCAGCTATGTCAACATTCATACCCTGACCCAGCTATGTCAACATTCATACCCTGACCCAGCTATGTAAACATTCCTACCCTGACCCAACTATGTCAACATTCCTACCCTGACCCAGCTATGTCAGCATTCATACTCTGACCCAGCTATGTCAACATTCATACCCTGACCCAGATATGTCAACATTCATACCCTGACCCAACTATGTCAACATTCCTACCCTGACCCAGATATGTTAACATTCCTACCCTGATCCAGCTATGTAAACATTCATACCATGACATACATGTGTCAACATTCATACCCTGACCCAGCTATGTCAACATTCATACCCTGACCCAGCTATGTCAACATTCCTACCCTGACCCAGTTATGTCAATATTCTTACCCTGACCCAGCTATGTCAACATTCTTACCATGACCTACATGTGTCAACATTCATACCCTGACCCAGTTATGTCAACATTCCTACCCTGACCTACATGTGTCAACATTCATACCCTGACCCAGTTATGTCAACATTCATACCCTGACCTACATGTCAACATTTAAACCCTGACCCAGCTATGTCAACATTCCTACCCTGACCTACATGTGTCAACATTCATACCCTGACCCAGCTATGTCAGCATTCATACTCTGACCCAGCTATGTCAACATTCATACCCTGACCCAGATATGTCAACATTCATACCCTGACCCAGTTATGTCAACATTCATACCCTGACCCAGCTATGTCAACATTCATACCCTGACCCAGATATGTCAACATTCATACCCTGACCCAACTATGTCAACATTCCTACCCTGACCCAGATATGTTAACATTCCTACCCTGATCCAGCTATGTAAACATTCATACCATGACATACATGTGTCAACATTCATACCATGACCCAGCTATGTCAACATTCATACCCTGACCCAGCTATGTCAACATTCCTACCCTGACCTACATGTGTCAACATTTAAACCCTGACCCAGCTATGTCAACATTCCTACCCTGACCTACATGTGTCAACATTCATACCCTGACCCAGCTATGTCAGCATTCATACTCTGACCCAGCTATGTCAACATTCATACCCTGACCCAGATATGTCAACATTCATACCCTGACCCAGCTATGTCAACATTCTTACCCTGACCTACATGTGTTAACATTCCTACCCTGACCCAGCTATGTCAACATTCATACCCTGACCCAGATATGTTAACATTCATACCCTGACCCAGCTATGTCAACATTCATACCCTGACCCAGTTATGTCAACATTCTTACCCTGACCCAACTATGTCAACATTCCTACCCTGACCCAACTATGTCTACATTCCTACCCTGACCCAGATATGTTAACATTCCTACCCTGATCCAGCTATGTAAACATTCATACCATGACATACATGTGTCAACATTCATACCCTGACCCAGCTATGTCAACATTCATACCCTGACCCAGCTATGTCAACATTCCTACCCTGACCCAGTTATGTCAATATTCTTACCCTGACCCAGCTATGTCAACATTCTTACCATGACCTACATGTGTCAACATTCCTACCCTGACCCAGTTATGTCAATATTCTTACCCTGACCCAGCTATGTCAACATTCTTACCATGACCTACATGTGTCAACATTCATACCCTGACCCAGTTATGTCAACATTCATACCCTGACCCAGTTATGTCAACATTCCTACCCTGACCCAGCTATGTCAACATTCCTACCCTGACCTACATGTGTCAACATTTAAACCCTGACCCAGCTATGTCAACATTCATACCCTGACCCATCTATGTCAACATTCTTACCCTGACCCAGCTATGTCAACATTCCTACCATGACCTACATGTGTCAACATTCATACCCTGACCCAGCTATGTCAACATTCATACCCTGACCTACATGTGTCAACATTCCTACCCTGACCCAGCTATGTCAACATTCATACCCTGACCCAGCTATGTCAACATTCCTACCCTGACCCAGCTATGTCAACATTCCTACCCTGACCTACATGTGTTAACATTCCTACCCTGACCCAGCTATGTCAACATTCATACCCTAACCCAGCTATGTCAACATTCATACCCTGACCCAGCTATGTCAACATTCATACCCTGACCCAGCTATGTCAACATTCCTACCCTGACCCAGCTATGTAAACATTCCTACCCTGACCTACATGTGTCAACATTCATACCCTGACCCAGCTATGTCAGCATTCATACTCTGACCCAGCTATGTCAACATTCATACCCTGACCCAGATATGTCAACATTCATACCCTGACCCAGTTATGTCAACATTCTTACCCTGACCTACATGTGTTAACATTCCTACCCTGACCCAGCTATGTCAACATTCATACCCTGACCCAGATATGTTAACATTCATACCCTGACCCAGCTATGTCAACATTCATACCCTGACCCAGTTATGTCAACATTCTTACCCTGACCAAACTATGTCAACATTCCTACCCTGACCCAACTATTTCAACATTCCTACCCTGACCCAGATATGTTAACATTCCTACCCTGATCCAGCTATGTAAACATTCATACCATGACATACATGTGTCAACATTCATACCCTGACCCAGCTATGTCAACATTCATACCCTGACCCAGCTATGTCAACATTCCTACCCTGACCCAGTTATGTCAATATTCTTACCCTGACCCAGCTATGTCAACATTCTTACCATGACCTACATGTGTCAACATTCCTACCCTGACCCAGTTATGTCAATATTCTTACCCTGACCCAGCTATGTCAACATTCTTACCATGACCTACATGTGTCAACATTCATACCCTGACCCAGTTATGTCAACATTCCTACCCTGACCTACATGTGTCAACATTCATACCCTGACCCAGTTATGTCAACATTCCTACCCTGACCCAGCTATGTCAACATTCCTACCCTGACCTACATGTGTCAACATTTAAACCCTGACCCAGCTATGTCAACATTCATACCCTGACCCAGCTATGTCAACATTCATACCCTGACCCAGCATTCCAGATAGACTAACGCATATCTGCTGTCACAGGTTGAGTTGTTGTCCTAGAATTGTATTGTTGGTGTCATTGTAAAGAGTATTGAATGCGCTACACGCCTGATATTTTTTTGGAATTTTTTGATCATTTGGGGAAAAGGAGCATCAACGTTTTCATGCATTCCAGATAGACTAACGCATATCTGCTGTCACAGGTTGAGTTTTTGTCCTAGAATTGTTTTATTGGTGTCATTGTAAAGAGTATTGAATGCGCTACACGCCTGATATGTTTTCATCATTTAACAACAGGTAATGGGTGGTTCAAGCCATACGGTCCATGGTTGGAAAGATATTCATTTTAACCCAGGTAATGAGCACGCGCTCCACTTTCCCGAAAATGGTAAGTGTAGGCGTACGTACAGAGAGGTATATGACGCGTGTGGGCAGTGGAGCGGCGTGTGCATTAAATTGAATGGCATTCAATTTGTATGTTATGCTGAGAGTGAGGATTTTACCATTCACTTAGAGAAGTTGGATGGGATGGGTTGGTGGTATGTTTCACGCATCACTAAAGCGTAAACTATAGATTTTCTATATTTTTGAACACACAACCCGCCAACAACCCTTAAGTGGTAATTGTTAAGACATTAAGAACTAATCATTTAATTACAGATAATGGATCCATATAGTCGCCATAATGTTTTCATTAGTGACGTGCAAGCGGAGGAGCTGCGTTTAGAACAGGAAGGAATGAGTAATTTTAGTTTTGAGTTATTATATAGCAGGTGTGGGATGTTCTGTAATCTCTCTTGGCAGTTAAGAGAGATACAGGATGTCGACTATGAGGAATCTAACTTATATATGGTTTATGTATTGAAATTACCTCTACAGGGTTGGTGGAGAGTAGTGTGTATCTCAGATATATAAAAAAGGTAAGATTGCGACCATGTCTTTAACCTCCAACTCAACACCAACTAAAATACAGATATTTGGTCATTCCTTGGTCCGTAGACTGAATTCGTTTCTTGCAGATTCCGAAGGTCTCTGCAAGAATTTTGACCTCAATGTACCGGTTGATGTCCGGTTCTCAGGTTTTCCGGGGGCGACGGCCGTAACCCTTTTATCTAACATTAATTGCGTTAAGTATTTTCGACCTGATATTGTGGTCGTTCTTATAGGGACCTTTGACCTGAGTAACGCAGACATTTCCACCACATCTGTCGTTACTCAGATCAAAGATCTCTGTAAGGCCCTAATCGGGTGTGGAGTAAAGCATGTTGTGATAATGCAGATTCTAAACAGGCAGTTGTACACCAAATCAAAACACCCGGTAGACATACCGTGGTTTAATGCCCGGGTTCTGGAGACCTACAACATGCTTACCTCCACGCTTACCCAGGAATGTGCACGTTGCATATTTTGGAAGATGAAGGGGTTTTGGTCAGCAGAGTGCCAACAGTCTGCCTTTTGTGTAGATGGGGTGCATTTATCCCAGTCTGGGAATTTTAAGCTATACCGCAATATACGGTCAGCTTTGATACATGCTCTTCGCCATCCCATCTGAAATGATCGCTTGATTAGGGTTTTACGCCGTTTTCAACAATATTCCGTCATATCACGGTGATCATTTCATTGTACTCATGTCTTTCCTTGCTTTCCAAGACCAGTACTAAAAACCAACAACATCACATGTCACACCGAGCTGTGATTTGAACTCACTGTAACCCCTGGAAAATATTAAGAGAACAAGGACAGGAAGAACACCATCATGAGTTATTGAGTTTTAACCCTGCAGACGCACTTAAACGGAACAGTAGCAGACAGCTTTTTGAAGACATAGTGAACAGGAACAGAACATGCAATTTCTCCTATTTCCACAATGTTTTCAACTTTTAATCATAGGTCATCTTAAAGAGATTTTCCATGTTGTTTCGTGCTTTCTTCTCAACTTGAGAATAAGGGTATAAATGTGATAACCATTTTTGTTTTTCAACTTAGTATCTTCCATACAGGAATTTTAGGTATACATTTAATTTCTCCTGACATTGGCCGGGCAAGTGCTGTATAGGCTTTATTACCATGTGTGAGCGACAATTATTTCGTAGATTTCACCATTCAAGATCAAAATTAAAGGTAACGTTGCCAGGGTGTTTGGGATACACCCTGGGAGCTGTATTAAAATTATATCCCAATGTGAACAATATACTATTTCGTGTCTTTTATATTTTGTCATAGTATTAATACTTTTTACCTATCACTAATGAATATAGTGCTAGAATAGGCTTATAACTTGTACATTTATTAACATTATTGAATGACAGACTAACAGTACTTGACAACTTTTAACCTTACTTACCTTCAACTGATGTAGACAGTATATAGACAATGTGCATGTCTGCCTGTCTCTGTGTATGTCTGTCTCTGTGTCTGTCTGTCTCTGTCATACACAGAGACAGACAGACATACACATAGCCAGTCTCTGTGTATGTCTGTCTGCCTGTCTCTGTGCATGTCTGTCTCTGTGTATGTCTGTCTCTGTCATATAGACAATGTGCCTTGCAGCTCTGACAATGGCAATGTTGCATGTTCACAGCGTTTATCTGTGTATGTCTGTCTCTGTCTGCCTGTCTCTGTACATGTCTGTCTCTGTGTCTGTCTGTCTCTGTCATACACATAGACAGACATACACAGAGACAGACAGACTGTCTCTGTCTATGTCTGTCTCTTAATTACAAATTAATAAGGATACTACAACTACTACCTACATTCGACTTGTGACCGACTTATACCCATGGTGCAAATGGTACACAGAGACATACATAGACAGTATATAGACAATGTGGCTTGCAGCTCTGACAATGGCAGGTTGCAGGTTCACAGCGTTTATCTGTCTCTGTGTATGTTCTTCACATGGTGCTATGGAACTGGCCTCCCAGTATGAGTTTACATTTAACTCTGGCGGCACCGGGCAACGTTTTTTGAGGATGTCCTAGTTTGGCATTACTTGAAAGCGGCTGACAGTTCCAATACTTTTCAAACACTAACTCCAAACCCATGGAAAATTTAAATAGAACTACAATACAGTACTCTGCTATATATCCGGGGTGAACCTATAAATGGCTGATTACAACTGATTGCTTACTTGTTTGTTTTTTCATTACAGATGTTGGTTTTCTCACACACAAGACGGCTCATATAATACTGTACTGATTGAATGACAACAGAATACTTACTATGCAGGCTGCTATACAAATCTACACATTCATCTCATATGTTCCGTAATGCATTACATGTCATTGATTTATTGGTAATAAAACGTTAAAATAGTTTATGTCTGTCTTTCACTTCACTCTCTCCCACCCCCTTTAACGATACCAGTACTACTGATCCATATATCCTGACACCAGTTGAACGCAGTTTTCAACAATCTTTCATTCATATCATGGCGACCAGTTCACCAACTGGTTTTATACAACAGCAACTGGCTGCTTTCCAACAGACTACCTTTAATTTAACTAGCGACGTTGTTTCAAGTCCATATATCTCATCTGAACCTGCTCCGATATATGAAATCATTGCAGGGTTACATAGGTAATGGATATAGCTACACAAAGATGGCTTTATAAACGGTGTATGATCTTTTGTCTGATCGTAATACAATACATGTATATAGGTTTTTTGCCGCTTAATTTGACTAGCGACTTTGTTTCAAGTCCATATATCTCGTCTGAACCTGCTCCGATATATGAAATCATTGCAGGGTTACATAGGTAATGGATATAGCTACACAAAGATGGCTTTATAACCGGTGTATGATCTTTTGTCTGTCCGTCCGATCTTAATACAGTACATGTATATAGGTTTTTTGCCTTAATTTGACTAGCGACGTTGTTTCAAGTCCATATATCTCGTCTGAACCTGCTCCGATATATGAAATCATTGCAGGGTTACAAAGGTAAGGGACATAGCTACATATACATAATCATTTTGTAAGGGTAGGACATTTTGTCTGTCCGTCCGTACTTGATGAAATGTCGGAAGAGGTCATTTTGGCCTTTAAAAATTGAAAATTGACCCCCACAGAAATTTCATTTCAATATATCTCGCTTGGACCTACTTTGATATATCACATCAAGTGTTTTTCGTTTAGGTAATCATATACTCTCTTTGGAAATCATTACTAGGCAAGTCTCCGTCTGTTTGTATGTCCCTACACCCTTGATTTCCTATGGGAGGAACTGTTTTCGCCCTTAAAATATACGAAAAAAGCTATTTAAATCACCTATTACTAGCATGTATGTATTGAGATATACATGTTAAGCTATGGTTGAATAGGTATTGGGTATAGCTACATTAAAATAATAATTTTACAGGTGTCCGTTCTTTCGTCTGTCCGTTAACCCTTCATACAATGCCAAAAAAGGTCAGTTTTGCCCTAAAAATGAATACCTAAGTGCTTTTAATCCTCTATTTCTCTGTTATTCTTCACGCGATGTTGCATAACGAGGTATGGCTGTATTCGTAGTTAGTATAGCAATTCGAAACTGCTTCATTGACATGTGTGGGAATGTATATGTACCCTTACCCTTCTGTTAAAATAGCCCCGACGCCTATTTCGGCCTTTAAATTGACTAGCGACGTTGTTTCAAGTCCATATATCTCGTCTGAACCTGCTCCGATATATGAAATCATTGCAGGGTTACATAGGTAATGGATATAGCTACACAAAGATGGCTTTATAACCGGTGTATGATCTTTTGTCTGTCCGTCTGATCTTAATACAATACATGTATATAGGTTTTTTGCCTTCATTTGACTAGCGACTTTGTTTCAAGTCCATATATCTCGTCTGAACCTGCTCCGATATATGAAATCATTGCAGGGTTACATAGGTAATGGATATAGCTACACAAAGATGGCTTTATAACCGGTGTATGATCTTTTGTCTGTCCGTCCGATCTTAATACAGTACATGTATATAGGTTTTTTGCCTTAATTTGACTAGCGACGTTGTTTCAAGTCCATATATCTCGTCTGAACCTGCTCCGATATATGAAATCATTGCAGGGTTACAAAGGTAAGGGACATAGCTACATATACATAATCATTTTGTAAGGGTAGGACATTTTGTCTGTCCGTCCGTACTTGATGAAATGTCGGAAGAGGTCATTTTGGCCTTTAAAAATTGAAAATTGACCCCCACAGAAATTTCATTTCAATATATCTCGCTTGGACCTACTTTGATATATCACATCAAGTGTTTTTCGTTTAGGTAATCATATACTCTCTTTGGAAATCATTACTAGGCAAGTCTCCGTCTGTTTGTATGTCCCTACACCCTTGATTTCCTATGGGAGGAACTGTTTTCGCCCTTAAAATATACGAAAAAAGCTATTTAAATCACCTATTACTAGCATGTATGTATTGAGATATACATGTTAAGCTATGGTTGGATAGGTAATGGGTATAGCTACATTAAAATAATAATTTTACAGGTGTCCGTTCTTTCGTCTGTCCGTTAACCCTTCATACAATGCCAAAAAAGGTCAGTTTTGCCCTAAAAATGAATACCTAAGTGCGTTTAATCCTCTATTTCTCTGTTATTCTTCACGCGATGTTGCATAACGAGGTATGGCTGTATTCGTAGTTAGTATAGCAATTCGAAACTGCTTCATTGACATGTGTGGGAATGTATATGTACCCTTACCCTTCTGTTAAAATAGCCCCGACGCCTATTTTGGCCTTTATGTGGTCTACCCAGGCTGTCTAAAGCTTATATTTCTCACTTGTACATCCAGTCATACATCCTGTTGAAGCATATCTGCACCGCTTATGGTTATGGCTACCCAAGCATACTCGTTTTACATGGGTTTTATCTTTTGTCTGTCCGTCCGGTCTTCCTGAAATTTATGTAAACATGATTTCGGCCTTTAAATTGACTAGCGACGTTGTTTCAAGTCCATATATCTCGTCTGAACCTGCTCCGATATATGAAATCATTGCAGGGTTACATAGGTAATGGATATAGCTACACAAAGATGGCTTTATAACCGGTGTATGATCTTTTGTCTGTCCGTCTGATCTTAATACAATACATGTATATAGGTTTTTTGCCTTCATTTGACTAGCGACTTTGTTTCAAGTCCATATATCTCGTCTGGACCTGCTCCGATATATGAAATCATTGCAGGGTTACATAGGTAATGGATATAGCTACACAAAGATGGCTTTATAACCGGTGTATGATCTTTTGTCTGTCCGTCCGATCTTAATACAGTACATGTATATAGGTTTTTTGCCTTAATTTGACTAGCGACGTTGTTTCAAGTCCATATATCTCGTCTGAACCTGCTCCGATATATGAAATCATTGCAGGGTTACAAAGGTAAGGGACATAGCTACATATACATAATAATTTTGTAAGGGTAGGACATTTTGTCTGTCCGTCCGTACTTGATGAAATGTCGGAAGAGGTCATTTTGGCCTTTAAAAATTGAAAATTGACCCCCACAGAAATTTCATTTCAATATATCTCGCTTGGACCTACTTTGATATATCACATCAAGTGTTTTTCGTTTAGGTAATCATATACTCTCTTTGGAAATCATTACTAGGCAAGTCTCCGTCTGTTTGTATGTCCCTACACCCTTGATTTCCTATGGGAGGAACTGTTTTCGCCCTTAAAATATACGAAAAAAGCTATTTAAATCACCTATTACTAGCATGTATGTATTGAGATATACATGTTAAGCTATGGTTGGATAGGTAATGGGTATAGCTACATTAAAATAATAATTTTACAGGTGTCCGTTCTTTCGTCTGTCCGTTAACCCTTCATACAATGCCAAAAAAGGTCAGTTTTGCCCTAAAAATGAATACCTAAGTGCTTTTAATCCTCTATTTCTCTGTTATTCTTCACGCGATGTTGCATAACGAGGTATGGCTGTATTCGTAGTTAGTATAGCAATTCGAAACTGCTTCATTGACATGTGTGGGAATGTATATGTACCCTTACCCTTCTGTTAAAATAGCCCCGACGCCTATTTTGGCCTTTATGTGGTCTACCCAGGCTGTCTAAAGCTTATATTTCTCACTTGTACATCCAGTCATACATCCTGTTGAGGCATATCTGCACCGCTTATGGTTATGGCTACCCAAGCATACTCGTTTTACATGGGTTTGATCTTTTGTCTGTCCGTCCGGTCTTCCTGAAATTTATGTAAACATGATTTCGGCCTTTAAATTGACTAGCGACGTTGTTTCAAGTCCATATATCTCGTCTGAACCTGCTCCGATATATGAAATCATTGCAGGGTTACATAGGTAATGGATATAGCTACACAAAGATGGCTTTATAACCGGTGTATGATCTTTTGTCTGTCCGTCTGATCTTAATACAATACATGTGTATAGGTTTTTTGCCTTAATTTGACTAGCGACGTTGTTTCAAGTCCATATATCTCGTCTGAACCTGCTCCGATATATGATATAATTGCAGTGTTACAAAGGTAAGGGACATAGCTACATATACATAATCATTTTGTAAGGGTAGGACATTTTGTCTGTCCGTCCGTACTTGATGAAATGTCGGAAGAGGTCATTTTGGCCTTTAAAAATTGAAAATTGACCCCCACAGAAATTTCATTTCAATATATCTCGCTTGGACCTATTTTGATATATCACATCAAGTGTTTTTCGTTTAGGTAATCATATAATCTCTTTGGAAATCATTACTAGGCAAGTCTCCGTCTGTTTGTATGTCCGTACACCCTTGATTTCCTATGGGAGGAACTGTTTTCGCCCTTAAAATATACGAAAAAAGATATTTAAATCACCTATTTCTAGCATGTATGTATTGAGATATACATTTTAAGCTATGGTTGGATAGGTAATGGGTATAGCTACATTAAAATAATAATTTTACAGGTGTCCGTTCTTTCGTCTGTCCGTTAACCCTTCATACAATGCCAAAAAAGGTCAGTTTTGCCCTAAAAATGAATACCTAAGTGCGTTTAATCCTCTATTTCTCTGTTATTCTTCACGCGATGTTGCATAACGAGGTATGGCTGTATTCATAGTTAGTATAGCAATACGAAACTGCTTCATTGACATGTGTGGGAATGTATATGTACCCTTACCCTTCTGTTAAAATAGCCCCGACGCCTATTTTGGCCTTTATGTGGTCTACCCAGGCTACTAAAGCTTATATTTCTCACTTGTACATCCAGTCATATATCCTGTTGAGGCATATCTGCACCGCTTATGGTTATGGCTACCCAAGCATACTCGTTTTACATGGGTTTGACCTTTTGTCTGTCCGTGCGGTCTTCCTGAAATTTATGTAAACATGATTTCGGCCTTTAATTTGACTACAGGCGTTGTTTCAAAACCAATTTATGTGCTTGTAAGTTATGGGATATATGATATCGAGGTAGGGTTGCATAGCTTATACATATAGCTACATGGCAAGGTTCATTTTGTAAGGTCTGGCACGAGTTCGAGACCTGACGACATCTAAAAAGGTGTAAATATAGTAATTAGAGTGAATATACTGTTATTGTTATGTGTTATTTCTCTACAACGAGTTGAGATAATTGCATTTTCTCTTCGGATTCTCACTCAGTATACTCCCAGGCATAATACATATAATTATGAAACATATCGAAGACCCTTTTTTTTTTTTTTTTTTCCTATAAGGGTATGGGGTACCTGACTTTTTTTGAAAAACTACTTTTTTTCTCCGATCAAGCTGAAATTTTCACAAAATGTAGGGCTAATCATTTCGAACACATTCATGTAATCAGGATTTGGATATCTGTACATCTTCACACTTTTCCCATTGATTTGCCTAAACAAATAGAGAGAATCAGAGGAAGTCTGTGTCTGTCTGTCTGTCTCTGTGTCTGTCTGTCTCTGTGTCAGTCTGTCTCTGTGCCTGTCTGTCTCTGTGCCTGTCTGTCTCTGTGTATGTCTGTCTCTGTGTATGTCTGTCTCTGTGCATGTCTGTCTCTGTGTATGTATGTATCTGTGCCTGTCTGTCTCTGTGTATGTCTGTCTCTGTGTATGTCTGTCTCTGTGTATGTCTGTCTCTGTGCCTGTCTGTCTCTGTGTATGTATGTCTCTGTGCCTGTCTATCTCTGTGCCTGTCTGTCTCTGTGCCTGTCTGTCTCTGTGTATGTCTGTCTCTGTGCCTGTCTGTCTCTGTGTATGTATGTGTCTGTGCCTGTCTGTCTCTGTGCCTGTCTGTCTCTGTGCCTGTCTGTCTCAGTGCATGTCTGTCAATGTGCCTGTCTGTCTCTGTGCCTGTCTGTCTCTGTGTATGTCTGTCTCTGTGTATGTCTGTCTCTGTGTATGTATGTGTCTGTGACTGTCTGTCTCTGTGCCTGTCTGTCTCTGTGCCTGTCTGTCTCAGTGCCTGTCTGTCTCTGTGTATGTCTGTCTCTGTGCCTGTCTGTCTCTGTGTATGTATGTGTCTGTGCCTGTCTGTCTCTGTGCCTGTCTGTCTCTGTGCCTGTCTGTCTCAGTGCATGTCTGTCAATGTGCCTGTCTGTCTCTGTGCCTGTCTGTCTCTGTGTATGTCTGTCTCTGTGCCTGTCTGTCTCTGTGTATGTATGTGTCTGTGACTGTCTGTCTCTGTGCCTGTCTGTCTCTGTGCCTGTCTGTCTCAGTGCCTGTCTGTCTCAGTGCATGTCTGTCTCTGTGCCTGTCTGTCTCTGTGCCTGTCTGTCTCTGTGCCTGTCTGTCTCTGTGCCTGTCTGTCTATGTGCCTGTCTGTCTATGTCTGTCTCTGTGTATGTCTGTCTCTGTGCATGTCTGTCTCTGTGTATGTATGTATCTGTGCCTGTCTGTCTCTGTGCCTGTCTGTCTCTGTGTATGTCTGTCTCTGTGTATGTCTGTCTCTGTGCCTGTCTGTCTCTGTGCCTGTCTGTCTCTGTGCCTGTCTGTCTCTGTGCCTGTCTGTCTCTGTACCTGTCTGTCTCTGTCTGTGTATGTCTGTCTCTGTGCCTGTCTGTCTCTGTACCTGTCTGTCTTTGTCTGTATATGTCTGTCTCTGTGCCTGTCTGTCTCTGTGCCTGTCTGTCTCAGTGCCTGTCTGTCTCTGTGCCTGTCTGTCTCTGTGACTGTCTGTCTCTGTGCCTGTCTGTCTCTGTCTGTCTCTGTGCCTGTCTGTCTCTGTCTGTCTCTGTGTATGTATGTATATGTGCCTGTCTGTTTCTGTGTATGTCTGTCTCAGTGCCTGTCTGTCTCTGTGCCTGTATGTCTCTGTGCCTGTCTGTCTCTGTGCCTGTCTGTCTCTGTGCCTGTCTGTCTCTGTACCTGTCTGTCTCTCTATGTCTCTGTCTGTCTCTGTGCCTGTCTGTCTCTGTCTGTCTCTGTGTATGTATGTATCTGTGCCTGTCTGTGCCTGTCTGTCTCTGTGTATGTCTGTTTCAGTGCCTGTCTGTCTCTGTGCCTGTCTGTCTCTGTGCCTGTCTGTCTCTGTGTATGTCTGTCTTTGTGCCTGTCTGTCTCTGTGCCTGTCTCTGTGTATGTCTGTCTCTGTCTGTCTCTGTGCCTGTCTGTCTCTGTCTGTCTCTGTGTATGTCTGTCTCTGTGCCTGTCTGTCTCTGTGCCTGTCTGTCTCTGTGCCTGTCTGTCTCTGTGTATGTCTGTCTCTGTGCCTGTCTGTCTCTGTGCCTGTCTCTGTGCCTGTCTGTCTCTGTGCCTGTCTCTGTGTATGTCTGTCTCTGTGTATGTATGTATCTGTGCTTGTCTGTCTCTGTGCCTGTCTGTCTCTGTGCCTGTCTGTCTCTGTGCCTGTCTGTCTCTGTCTCTGTCTCTGTGCATGTCTGTCTCTGTGTATGTCTGTCTCTGTGCCTGTCTGTCTCTGTGTATGTATGTATCTGTGCATGTCTGTTTTTGTGCCTGTCTGTCTCTGTGCCTGTCTGTCTCTGTGCCTGTCTGTCTCTGTGTGTGTATGTATGTATCTGTGCATGTCTGTCTCTGTGCCTGTCTGTCTCTGTGCCTGTCTGTCTCTGTGCATGTCTGTCTGTCTCTGTCTCTGTGTATGTATGTATCTGTGCCTGTCTGTGTATGTTTGTCTCTGTGCCTGTCTGTGTATGTTTGTCTCTGTGCCTGTCTGTCTTTGTGTCTGCCTGTCTCTGTGTACGTCTGTCTCTGTGTAAGCCTGTCTTTGTGTCTGTCTGTTTGTCTCTGTGTTTGTCTGTCTGTCTCTGTGTATGTATGTATCTGTGCCCGTCTGCCTCTGTGTGTCTGTCTCTGTGTACGTCTGTCTTTGTGTATGTCTGTCTATGTGTATGTCTGTCCCCCCCCCCCCCCCCCCCCAAAAAAAAAATCATAGGCTTATTTTACGTTTTGATGGATTATAAGCCAACATTTTTTTTTATTTTTTTTCCCTACTTAAAAATTATATTAAAAATATTTGAAAATTAATTTTATTTTCTTTGGGGACAAGACTCGAGTCCGGTGTTCTGATAAGTTATAGAGGATGAGAAACCCTTCAGTTTACTTCAAGTTTGGTTGAAATCGCATAGCAGGCACGACTTATAGCTATGATTAAGAAGAAAGGCCCATTATGGCCTTCCCAATTTTTTGCCCTAAATTTTTTATTTTTAGATTTAAAAATTATTTTTATATATAGTCATATACCTATAACTTACTGGGTAATTCTAACAAAATATGAGGTTTGTAGAGTAATTACAGTCAATTTGACCAGGAACCGTAGTGAAAACCCCTTTTCTGGTGACAGTTTGTGTATTTACAAAAACTAAGGGACGTAACTCTGATCAAAATGTTCAAATTACCTCCCTTTATGACACAATGTGAGTTGGTATGGTTTATCTCCACTTATATAAATGTTAATAACATGCCATTACGGGTCAGTAGAGGGACATAACGGGCCAGCGAGGTACATTACGGGCCGTTTCAAAAACACAAGTCCATTACGGGCCAGCCGAAGGCCATTACGGGCAAAAACTGTAACTTACGTCATGGACGTAATATTCTATTTATCTTGCATGTAAAATAAGGGTTTCAGGTAAATCTACATTGATTTTAACTAGTTTTAATAAATAACATACAAAATTACAAAAAGCCCATTCACTCACCTAAAATAGAATGACGTCACGCGCGTGCATAAATCTGCGCCGAATTACATTGTGTACACACGACATACGGAAGCTAAAGAGTTCCGACTTCAACTCCATATTTCTCGATTATTACTACTTAATTTGTATATCTGGTGTGACGTAATACCTTAAAATGCCAATATTAACTCGAACATATTCTTAGTAGAAGTGTAAGTATTGCGGATTGGCCGTCGCTTCAGTACACACGATAGGTCAACATGTATGTCAACCGCCGTGTTTTGAAAATGAATAGTTGTGTTGGATCTGAAAGTCAATGTATAAAGTTAGTTCAGGCTAAGGAAGTTCAAGTAACACTCAAAGTTTAAATACAGATGACTATATTCAAGACAAGTGTGATGCTCAGGCTTAGTCGTCGTTTAAATTGGAGACATTCATTTTTGGAAAAGGATACCATCACTGTTGTGGGTAGACATGTCGAAGACACGTTACGAAACTTTTAGTTTTAAGAATCATGTAAACACTAGCTGTACGTAAATGATAAGTTATTTAACTAGAAGAAACATTTTCTGGATATCTCGCCTAAACGTAAAATAATTTTCTGTCGGAACTGCTGTATGGAAGAGGAATCCGTGGGTAGATGAGGATCGATGTTCGTGAACCCTCTCTCGTGGTAAAACACAGACTGACGATAGAAATTAAACATTTGTCGTTTAACGTGGAGTCATTTAAGTGCATTAAAATGACTTGTGGAAACATAGATATGCTTCTCATTATAGGACATTACTTGCTTCAGATTGTATTTAAACAAGGTTACCTATGAACTGATCACGTGAGAATAAACAGGTCTATGTATGCGACATTTTCAACGAAGAAAGACAGTTCATCAAGTAAGACTGAACATGCAGATCCCGTGTGATTTATATAACGATATTCTTTTCGATTTGTATTTGCATTGTAAAATGTGTTTAAATGTAATTAAAACAATAATAACTTTATTTCTGATTGTTATTTTATGTTTGTTCATTGCTTTGACTGTTATACTATCAACATAATTGAGCCGTTCCACGATAAAAAACAACATTATGGATTCTGCGTAATGTATCAATCCAGATCAGCCTGCGCAGGCTAATCCGGTCCGACACATTCCGTCTCAGGGGGATAGAGGTATTGAGCAATGATTCCTTAAACAGAAAATCCACAGGAGTCGAAACGTGTCTGACCGGGTTAGCCTGCGCGGCATGCTGAGGCTGATCCGGTTCGATAATTTTCTGGTCATTTATATTTCAGAAAAAGTAGTTCCAGCGATTACGTCATTTCTAAAAATAAGTAGACTGATAAAGATAAAAGTTTATCATACCAGTAGACATGTAAACAAAAGGTTTATCATACCAGTGTTATACGTCACGTAATCTGCTCATTGCATGATAAAAAGCTCTCTATAATGGAGGTAAAATACAAAGGGGAAGAAGATATTATGGGAAAATTGGAATTGCTTGCATTGAGCAAGTTCTACTTCAGTCAAAATGTGTTCTAAAGATGTCTACAGCAATGTCATCAGAAAGCCTCTACATGGGGTAAAGCAGGGTTTTACACCAGTACAAAATGTTGGGAGTCCTTGGGATGCAGTCATGTAAAATTAGGGAGTCCCTTCCTAAAAAACAGGGGTCCCAATACATGATACGGAGCCAAATGTTTATTGTTATATTATGTGTAAGCTGTTGTTATACATATTCATGATTATTATGATTTATCATAAATATGTATAAAACAGCTTATGAATTTAAAATGTATTATCAAATTTAATTTATGCTACTTTGGCACAGTAATGATATTGCTAAGCTTTTTTTTCTGTCTCACAACTTGTCTACTTTTTGGTATCGTAAATAAAGGAAAAGAAAAATGCTGATTGTTTAAGTTTTTTTAATTACTGGAATTTTCTAACTTTCTTTCCAATATTCTCCGAAACTGACGTACTTTCATTGCAACATTTCTCCTCAACTTCTAATTCGGGCTTTCTTTTTCCCCATATCGACCGCAAATCCGTTTGTTTTGACATATTAGCGTCAAGCGTATCGAATAGTTTTCGGACGTGTAAAAATAGCGATAGCTTCGAAGATAGTGTTTTCCTCCGACGACGATTGGTCAATTCATGTCACGTGTGTACTCCAGAGCTCGCATAATGAGATTCCTAATTCTATTATTAGAAGCAGGGAAAACCAGCTTTTTAACATTTGATGGATGTATAATATATTCTGGGCTAGAATTTATGTTCGCATATTCGCGAATTGCAAATTTCAATTTGCCGGGTGAGATTTCAGCCACTAGCATATTATTGCCAGTGAAATTGTTGGACCGAAATACTACGCATTTCTAATCGTCGATCTTTTATGACGTTATTCCATTTCAATTTATAAATGTCTCGCGCACATGCCAATTCAAAGACCCCAATATTGGTGACGTTTACTGCATACATTGAGAACAACAAGTTTTAATTTACATATCGCAAATACGATTGGCTGGAATAGTCACGTGTATATTTGGTTTCCCAAATTGTATTTTTATCTACAGATATCTATGATTGACTGGAATAGTCACGTGTATATGTTTGATTTCCCAAAATATATTTTCTCTAC
This sequence comes from Serripes groenlandicus, assembly GCA_031761405.1. Classification (NCBI taxonomy): domain Eukaryota; kingdom Metazoa; phylum Mollusca; class Bivalvia; order Cardiida; family Cardiidae; genus Serripes; species Serripes groenlandicus. The sequence continues at coordinate 62,741 of JASEVX010000530.1, forward strand.
GGAGCTTGTATACGATGACTAGATCTAGTTATATTGTACTTTACCTTTTTAATATGATCTTTTTACAGGCATGCGTCCGATGGGACTCAATTTTAATTTTTTCAGGGGTTCCGGTTTATCATTTTATGCGTATTAGACGCAGAAATGCGCGTCCCGTAAAACCCTGCATGGTTCTTCAGCATGGGTTCGACTTCCGTTAACTACGTCACTCACTAGTGAATGGGCATATAACAAAAAATTCATACGCTTGCCGACAAATGAAATATATATGCATTTACTGTTAATTTGATATTTTCTAGAGAATTGATTATCTATGTTGATTCGATAGTATAAATATGACTTCACTGTATTGAAAAAACAAGTAGAAGTCATTTTAATATCGAAAAAATACTAGGACTATTTAGGTGCAGCTAATGTGTATTCTAAGCGGAAGTGTAGTTTAACCGTGACTTCCGCCAAAGCAACACGATCGCGTTAACCGCATTATTTTTTGAGAAAAAATAATTCGTTAAAAATGGAAATTACTGAATTTGTCTTTTTCAAATTATGATAACAATATACAACAACATGGAATAACTCAACATATTATAACTTATAATATGAGCCTAGATTGTTTTATTAATACTCATATACATGTACGAGCGTTAAGGGGGGGAGGGGGTGGGGGCGGGGTCTTGTTGAATTTACGCACAGTGAAGATTCCGATGAACCTCTACTTATATTAGTTATCTGTATCGGAGAGGGGAATTTCTGATCATAACACGTACAGACGCTATCTGACGTCTCCGCATCAAAGAAGCAATTTCTTCTTTTGTCACAACGTTTTCAAGTAATTATACCTTCATTTATAGAGATTTTTCAGAGTTTTTTTAACTAGATATTTTCAGGTGTGTGAAGTAGGTCGTAGCTCGTAGGTCGACAGTCAAATTTATTTTCAGAAAGTGTCGACCTGGCGCGTAGGTCGTAGGTCGACAGTCATATTCACATTAAGATAGTGTTGACCTGGCGCGTAGGTCGTAGGTCGACAGTCAAACTTATTTTCAGAGAGTGTTGACCTGGCGCGTAGGTCGTAGGTCGACAGTCAAATTCCTTTTCAGAAAGTGTCGACCTGGCGCGTAGGTCGTAGGTCGACAGTCAAATTGATTTTTAGAAAGTGTCGACCTGGCGCGTAGGTCGTAGGTCGACAGTCATAATCCCATTAAGACAGTGTTGACCTGGCTCGTAGGTCGTAGGTCGACAGTCAGATTCACATTAAGATAGTGTTGACCTGGCGCGTAGGTCGTAGGTCGACAGTCAGATTTATTTTCAGAGAGTGTTGATCTGGCTCGTAGGTCGTAGGTCGACAGTCAGATTCACATTAAGATAGTGTTGAACTGGCGCGTAGGTCGTAGGTCGACAGTCAGATTTATTTTCAGAGAGTGTAGATCTGGCTCGTAGGTCGTAGGTCGACAGTCAGATTCACATTAAGATAGTGTTGACCTGGCGCGTAGGTCGTAGGTCGACAGTCAAATTTATGTTCAGAGATTGTTGACCTGGCGCGTAGGTCGTCGGTCGACAGTCAATTTTCCGCATCAAAGAAGCAATTTCTTCTTTTGTCACAACGTTTTCAAGTAATTATACCTTCATTTATAGAGATTTTTCAGAGTTTTTTTAACTAGATATTTTCAGGTGTGTGAAGTAGGTCGTAGCTCGTAGGTCGACAGTCAAATTTATTTTCAGAAAGTGTCGACCTGGCGCGTAGGTCGTAGGTCGACAGTCATATTCACATTAAGATAGTGTTGACCTGGCGCGTAGGTCGTAGGTCGACAGTCAAACTTATTTTCAGAGAGTGTTGACCTGGCGCGTAGGTCGTAGGTCGACAGTCAAATTCCTTTTCAGAAAGTGTCGACCTGGCGCGTAGGTCGTAGGTCGACAGTCAAATTGATTTTTAGAAAGTGTCGACCTGGCGCGTAGGTCGTAGGTCGACAGTCATAATCCCATTAAGACAGTGTTGACCTGGCTCGTAGGTCGTAGGTCGACAGTCAGATTCACATTAAGATAGTGTTGACCTGGCGCGTAGGTCGTAGGTCGACAGTCAGATTTATTTTCAGAGAGTGTTGATCTGGCTCGTAGGTCGTAGGTCGACAGTCAGATTCACATTAAGATAGTGTTGAACTGGCGCGTAGGTCGTAGGTCGACAGTCAGATTTATTTTCAGAGAGTGTAGATCTGGCTCGTAGGTCGTAGGTCGACAGTCAGATTCACATTAAGATAGTGTTGACCTGGCGCGTAGGTCGTAGGTCGACAGTCAAATTTATGTTCAGAGATTGTTGACCTGGCGCGTAGGTCGTCGGTCGACAGTCAATTTTCCGCATCAAAGAAGCAATTTCTTCTTTTGTCACAACGTTTTCAAGTAATTATACCTTCATTTATAGAGATTTTTCAGAGTTTTTTTAACTAGATATTTTCAGGTGTGTGAAGTAGGTCGTAGCTCGTAGGTCGACAGTCAAATTTATTTTCAGAAAGTGTCGACCTGGCGCGTAGGTCGTAGGTCGACAGTCATATTCACATTAAGATAGTGTTGACCTGGCGCGTAGGTCGTAGGTCGACAGTCAAACTTATTTTCAGAGAGTGTTGACCTGGCGCGTAGGTCGTAGGTCGACAGTCAAATTCCTTTTCAGAAAGTGTCGACCTGGCGCGTAGGTCGTAGGTCGACAGTCAAATTGATTTTTAGAAAGTGTCGACCTGGCGCGTAGGTCGTAGGTCGACAGTCATAATCCCATTAAGACAGTGTTGACCTGGCTCGTAGGTCGTAGGTCGACAGTCAGATTCACATTAAGATAGTGTTGACCTGGCGCGTAGGTCGTAGGTCGACAGTCAGATTTATTTTCAGAGAGTGTTGATCTGGCTCGTAGGTCGTAGGTCGACAGTCAGATTCACATTAAGATAGTGTTGAACTGGCGCGTAGGTCGTAGGTCGACAGTCAGATTTATTTTCAGAGAGTGTAGATCTGGCTCGTAGGTCGTAGGTCGACAGTCAGATTCACATTAAGATAGTGTTGACCTGGCGCGTAGGTCGTAGGTCGACAGTCAAATTTATGTTCAGAGATTGTTGACCTGGCGCGTAGGTCGTCGGTCGACAGTCAATTTTATGCTCAGAAAGTGTTGATCTGGCTCGTAGGTCGTAGGTCGACAGTCAAATTTATTTTCAGAAAGTGTCGACCTGGCGCGTAGGTCGTAGGTCGACAGTCAGATTCACATTAAGATAGTGTTGACCTGGCGCGTAGGTCGTAGGTCGACAGTCAGAATCCCATTAAGACAGTGTTGACCTGGCGCGTAGGTCGTAGGTCGACAGTCAGATTCACATTAAGATAGTGTTGACCTGTCGCGTAGGTCGTAGGTCGACAGTCAGATTTATTTTCAGAGAGTGTTGATCTGGCTCGTAGGTCGTAGGCCGACAGTCAGATTCACATTAAGATAGTGTTGACCTGGCGCGTAGGTCGTAGGTCGACAGTCAAATTTATGTTCAGAGAGTGTTGACCTGGCGCGTAGGTCGTAGGTCGACAGTCAATTTTATGCTCAGAAAGTGTTGATCTGGCTCGTAGGTCGTAGGTCGACAGTCAAATTTCTTTTCAGAAAGTGTCGAGCTGGCGCGTGGGTCGTAGGTCGACAGTCAAATTGAATTTCAGAAAGTGTCGACTTGGCGCGTAGGTCGTAGGTCGACAGTCAAATTTATTTTCAGAAAGTGTCCGCCTGGCGCGTTGGTCGTAGGTCGACAGTAAATTTTATGCTCAGAAAGTGTTGATCTGGCTCGTAGGTCGTAGGTCGACAGTCAAACTTATTTTCAGAGAGTGTTGACATGGTGCGTAGGTCGTAGGTCGACAGTCAAATTGATTTTCAGAAAGTGTCGACCTGGTGCGTAGGTCGTAGGTCGACAGTCAGATTCACATTAAGATAGTGTTGACCTGGTGCGTAGGTCGTAGGTCGACAGTCAAACATATTTTCAGAGAGTGTTGACCTGGCGCGTAGGTCGTAGGTCGACAGTCAAATTCCTTTTCAGAAAGTGTCGACCTGGCGCGTAGGTCGTAGGTCGACAGTCAAATTGATTTTTAGAAAGTGTCGACCTGGCGCGTAGGTCGTAGGTCGACAGTCATAATCCCATTAAGACAGTGTTGACCTGGCTCGTAGGTCGTAGGTCGACAGTCAGATTCACATTAAGATAGTGTTGACCTGGCGCGTAGGTCGTAGGTCGACAGTCAGATTTATTTTCAGAGAGTGTTGATCTGTCTCGTAGGTCGTAGGTCGACAGTCAGATTCACATAAAGATAATGTTGAACTGGCGCGTAGGTCGTAGGTCGACAGTCAGATTTATTTTCAGAGAGTGTAGATCTGGCTCGTAGGTCGTAGGTCGACAGTCAGATTCACATTAAGATAGTGTTGACCTGGCGCGTAGGTCGTAGGTCGACAGTCAAATTTATGTTCAGAGATTGTTGACCTGGCGCGTAGGTCGTCGGTCGACAGTCAATTTTATGCCCAGAAAGTGTTGATCTGGCTCGTAGGTCGTAGGTCGACAGTCAAATTTATTTTCAGAAAGTGTCGACCTGGCGCGTAGGTCGTAGGTCGACAGTCAGATTCACATTAAGATAGTGTTGACCTGGCGCGTAGGTCGTAGGTCGACAGTCAGAATCCCATTAAGACAGTGTTGACCTGGCGCGTAGGTCGTAGGTCGACAGTCAGATTCACATTAAGATAGTGTTGACCTGTCGCGTAGGTCGTAGGTCGACAGTCAGATTTATTTTCAGAGAGTATTGATCTGGCTCGTAGGTCGTAGGCCGACAGTCAGATTCACATTAAGATAGTGTTGACCTGGCGCGTAGGTCGTAGGTCGACAGTCAAATTTATGTTCAGAGAGTGTTGACCTGGCGCGTAGGTCGTAGGTCGACAGTCAATTTTATGCTCAGAAAGTGTTGATCTGGCTCGTAGGTCGTAGGTCGACAGTCAAATTTCTTTTCAGAAAGTGTCGAGCTGGCGCGTGGGTCGTAGGTCGACAGTCAAATTGAATTTCAGAAAGTGTCGACTTGGCGCGTAGGTCGTAGGTCGACAGTCAAATTTATTTTCAGAAAGTGTCCGCCTGGCGCGTTGGTCGTAGGTCGACAGTAAATTTTATGCTCAGAAAGTGTTGATCTGGCTCGTAGGTCGTAGGTCGACAGTCAAACTTATTTTCAGAGAGTGTTGACATGGTGCGTAGGTCGTAGGTCGACAGTCAAATTGATTTTCAGAAAGTGTCGACCTGGCGCGTAGGTCGTAGGTCGACAGTCAGATTTACATTAAGATAGTGTTGACCTGGCGCGTAGGTCGTAGGTCGACAGTCAAACTTATTTTCAGAGAGTGTTGACCTGGCGCGTAGGTCGTAGGTCGACAGTCAAATTTCTTTTCAGAAAGTGTCGACCTGGCGCGTAGGTCGTAGGTCGACAGTCAGATTCACATTAAGATAGTGTTGACCTGGCGCGTAGGTCGTAGGTCAACAGTCAAATTTATTTTCAGAAAGTGTCGACCTGGGGCGTAGGTCGTAGGTCGACAGTCAAATTGATTTTCAGAAAGTGTCGACCTGGCGCGTAGGTCGTAGGTCGACAGTCATAATCCCATTAAGACAGTGTTGACCTGGCTCGTACGTCGTAGGTCGACAGTAAATTTTATGCTCAGAAAGTGTTGACAGTCAAATTTATGTTCAGAGAGTGTTGACCTAGCGCGTAGGTCGAAGGTCGACAGTAAATTTTATGCTCAGAAAGTGTTGATCGTCGTACGTCGTAGGTCGACAGTCAAATTTATTTTCAGAAAGTGTCGACCTGGCGCGTAGGTCGTAAGTCGACAGTCAGAATCCCATTAAGACAGTGTTGACCTGGCGCGTAGGTCGTAGGTCGACAGTCAAATTTATTTTCAGAAAGTGTCGACCTGGCGCGAACGTCCTAGGTTGACACTCACATGTTCTTCAGAAAGTGTCGACCTGGCTCGTAGGTCGTAGGTCGACACTCACATTTATTTTCAGAAAGTGTCGACCTGGCTCGTAGGTCGTAGGTCGACACTTACATTTATTTTCAAAAAGTGTCGACCTGGTATGTAGGTCGTAGGTCGACACTCACACTTATGTTCAGACTGTGTCGACCTGGCGCGTAGGTCGTAGGTCGAGTCTGCCGCGTGTATTACGGCGAGCACTCCTGCCTACATGCCATTGTCACGGGTGTGGAACAAAAACAAATTCTCAGGAGTGGAACACCTTTTTTTTTTTATCTCACGGGAGTTGAATAACGGCCTTAAAGCGGATTTCTATCCGAGTCTGCCGTGTGTCTTACGGGGAGCACTCGGGCGTACAGGCCCTTTGAGTGGAACAATAAACATTTCACAAAGGAGTGGAACACTTTTTTAGTATTTCTCACGGGAGTGGAATAACGGCCTTAAGGCGAATTTCTACCCGAGTGTGCCACGTGTATTACGGGGAGCACTCTGGCCTACAGTCCCTTGTCACGGGATTAGACCAAAAATAAATTCTTACAGGAGTTGAACACATACGCTATAAGGCAGGTCCCGCCGTCTATCCGCGCTGACGGCGAAATGCTGAGCCTTGTTTCAGGCGATTACCCCACTGGTAGTAGGGGAAATATGAGCCTTGACCGCATATGCTATACGGCAGGTCCCGCCATACCCGCGCTAACGGCCAAGTGCTGGGCCTTGTGTTAAGCGAGCACTCCGCTGCTAGTAGGGGAAATGTGAGCCGGGCCCGCATATAATACAAGGCAGGTCCCGTCTATGATCATTTCACGGAATTATATAGTCCCGTGTAGACTAGTTAGTCCAGTAACGTTGCCTGAGATTTCCCCTACTAGAGACATTTTTTACTTTGACATTGACTCTCTCTGGTTCCTTTCCTCGCCTGGGTGGAAGACCGTATTGCCATTTGGCGTTAAAGACGCCTCAGGTTGTGAACATTTTACATTCTAATACAACCCCCTGCCTCTTCTAATGAATAGTATGACTGCCGTACCCCTACTTCCACAGTGTTTTGGAGGTATAACTCCTTAGGAATTGTTCCTTTTCAGAATTCGCTCTTAAATGTAAGCGTTCTGAGGGCCACAACAGTTTGCTTTTACTCGTTGTGTCTCTGAAATAAGGTAGATGGTTCTACATCATGTTGACATATCCAATCCAAGTGGTCCCGGTCCTTGCAAGCTCCTGCCACAACCACACAGGGCCTAGAAGTCTCTACTTAATTGCCCTTGCCGAAATGCGCTACACCCTACCCTGCCCCCTTCGGACAGTGAATGCTCCGCGTCTTATCAGCTACACCAAGGCGTCGTCTTAAGAGAGTGATTGTAACTCCCGCCGTTTACCCGCGCGTACGGCGAAGTGCTCGCCTCGTTTCTAGGCAGCACTCTGCGTATGGCTGGGTAAATGTGCGCTGGGGCCGAAGTCGCATTTGCGAACCCGCGTACGCAGCGAATTGCTAGGCATTGTGTCAAGGGGAGACGTGATGGGCTCCCCGGCAGAGGCTCGAAAGAAGGAAATAAAAATAATAACAAATAATATTTTTTCCAGACCAACCATCTCCCCTATAAGTACGACCGAACACTTCCCATTGCGTTCCGCTTTTAGGTTAGACAAAGTGCCGCAGTCTACCCGCGCCGACGGCGAAGTGCTGAGCCTTGTTTGACACTAGCACCCCACTGCTAGTAGGGGAAATGTAAGCCGGGACCGCGGAACTTTTGTTCTAGAAGACTGACAGCTCGTCAACTCGCCCAATCCGTAGAGTGCGTATGCAGGGCGCGTAAGCTATCGCCTTTACGGGTACAGCTGATACGGTTTCGGGGAAAACGCAGTTTCCCGATTTCCCGCTTTGTTGCATGTGATTTTACACAATGGAGTGGAACACATTTTTTTTTTTTTCGCACGGGAGCTGACGGCCTCAAGTCGGATTTTGAAGTTGGCAGAGCATTAGACGTTAGACATTAGACATTCAAAAAAAAAAAAAAAAAAATGTCTAATTAGACATTAGACATTCGATTATACATTCAGAAAAATCGCAAAATTTAAATATCGAATGTCTAATTAGACATTAGGCATTCGATTAGACATTCGCAAATTACAAGATCTATAACCCAAATTCGTCGGAGGTCATTGTACATGCAAAAAACGAATGTCTAATTGGTCAGTTAAACATTAGACATTCGATTAGACATTCGCAAATTACTATACTTAGGTTCCAAATTCGTCAGAGATCATTGTACATTCAAAAAACGAATGTCTAATTGGTCAGTTAGACATTAGACATTCGATTAGACATTCGCAAATTACGAAACTTAGTTTTATAATTCCTCGTAGGTCATTGTACATTCAAAAAACGAATGTCTAATTGGTCAGTTAGACATTAGACATTCGATTAGACATTCGCAAATTACAAGATCTTAAACCCAAATTCGTCGGAGGTCATTGTACATTCAAAAAACGAATATCTAATTGGTCAGTTAGACATTAGACATTCGATTAGACATTCGCAAATTAAGGGATTTAGATACCAAATTCGTCGGAGGTCATTGTACATGCAAAAAACGAATGTCTAAATGGTCAGTTAGACATTAGACATTCGATTAGACATTCGCGAATTACGATATGTAGGTACCAAATTCGTCGGAGATCATTGTACATTCAAAAAACGAATGTCTAATTGGTCAGTTAGACATTAGACATTCGATTAGACATTCGCAAATTACCAAACTTAGTTTTCAAATTCCTCGGAGGTCATTGTACATTCAAAAAACGAATGTCTAATTGGTCAGTTAGACATTAGACATTCGATTAGACATTCTCAAATTACAAGATCTATAACCCAAATTCGTCGGAGGTCATTGTACATTCAAAAAACAAATGTCTAATTGGTCAGTTAGACATTAGACATTCGATTAGACATTCGCAAATTAAGAGATTTAGGTACCAAATTCGTCGGAGGTCATTATACATGCAAAAAACGAATGTCTAATTGGTCAGTTAGACATTAGACATTCGATTAGACATTCGCAAATTAAGAGATTAAGGTACCAAATTCGTCAGAGATCAATGTACATTAAAAAAACGAATGTCTAATTGGTCAGTTAGACATTAGACATTCGATTAGACATTCGCAAATTAAGAGATTTATGTACCAAATTCATCAGAGATCAATGTACATTAAAAAAACGAATGTCTAATTGGTCAGTTAGACATTAGACATTCGATTAGACATTCGCAACGAATGTCTAATTGGTCAGTTAGACATTAGACATTTGATTAGACATTCGCAAATTAAGAGATTTAGGTACGAAATTTGTCGGAGGTCATTGTACACGCAAAAAACGAACGTCTTATTGGTCAATTAATAACTTGAACATATTGATAACTCGACAAATTTCGTACCTTAACCTCTTAATTTGCGAATGTCTAATCGAATGTCTAATGTCTAACTGACCAATTAGACATTCGTTTTTTTAATGAACATTGATCTCTGATAAATTTGGTACATAAATCTCTTAATTCGCGAATGTCTAATCGAATGTCTAATGTCTAACTGACCAATTAGACATTCGTTTTTTTAATGTACAATGACCTCCGACGAATTTGGGTTATGAATCTCTTAATTTGCGAATGTCTAATCGAATGTCTAATGTCTAACTGACCAATTAGACATTCGTTTTTTTAATGTACATTGATCTCTGACGAATTTGGTACCTAAATCTCTTAATTTGCGAATGTCTAATCGAATGTCTAATGTCTAACTGACCAATTAGACATTCGTGTTTTGGATGTACAATGACCTCCGACGAATTTCGTACTTAAATCTCTTAATTTGCGAATGTCTAATCGAATGTCTAATGTCTAACTGACCAATTAGACATTCGTTTTTTTAATGTACAATGACCTCCGAGTAATTTGAAAACTAAGTTTGGTAATTTGCGAATGTCTAATCGAATGTCTAATGTCTAACTGACCAATTAGACATTCGTTTTTTTAATGAACATTGATCTCTGATGAATTTGGTACATAAATCTCTTAATTCGCGAATGTCTAATCGAATGTCTAATGTCTAACTGACCAATTAGACATTCGTTTTTTGAATGTACAATGACCTCCGACGAATTTGGGTTATAGATCTTGTAATTTGAGAATGTCTAATCGAATGTCTAATGTCTAACTGACCAATTAGACATTCGTTTTTTGAATGTAATAATCAAAATTAGCGAATGTCTAATCGAATGTCTAATATTTTTCGAATATTGTCGAATATTTTTTTTGAATGTCTAATGTCTAATGCTCTGCCAACTTCACACACTTAATTTCTCGCGTGTATTACGGGCAGCACTCTGTCCTACAGGCCCTTGTCACGGGAGTGGAACAAAAAAAAATTGACAATGGAGTGAACACTTGTTTTTTTGTTTTTCACACGGGAGTGCAACAACGGCCTTAAGTCGTGAATGACTGACAGCATTCTGTCCGACAGGCCCTTATCACGGGAGTGGAACCAAAAATAATTTCACAATGGGGTGGAACACTTTTTTTCTTTTCCTCATGGGAGTGCAACGACGGACTTAAGTCGGAGTTCTACCCGAGTCTGCTGCGTAAATTACCGGCAGCACTCTGTCTTACAGGCGCTTGGCACGGGGAGTGGAACAAGACAATATTTCACAATGGAGTGGAACACTTTATTTATTTTCTTTAGATTAGGGTTAGCCTTTTGTGAGGGGAGCACTCCGCTGCCGGCCCGAAGAAAAAGGCGCCGGGCCCCGCATTCGCGAACACGATTACGCAGCGAAGTGCTTGGCCTTGTGTCAAGGGAGCACTCCGCTGGTGGCCCGAAGAAATACGCGCCGGGCCCCGCATTCGCGAACACTGGTACGCAGCGAAGTGCTTGGCCTTGTGTAAGGGGAGCACTCCGCTACTGGCCCGAAGAACTAGGCGCAGGCTCCCGCACTTGCGAACCCGCGTTCGCAGCGAAGTGCTAGGCCTTGTGACAGTCCCGCCGATAACCCGCGCTGACGGCGAAGTACTCGACGTCATTTTCATGCAGCACTCTGTGTATGGCTAGGGAAATGTGCGCTGGGGCCGAATTCGCTATACGGGAGTCCTAGGTCCCTACACTTAAGAGAGTGGTTGTTACTCCCGCCGGTTACCCGCGCGTACGGCGAAGTGCTCGCCTCTTTCTAGGCAGCACTCTGGGTATGGCTGGGGAAATGTGCGCTGGGGCCGAAGTCGCTATAAGGGAGCTGACGGCCTTAAGTCGGATTTCTACCCTAGTCTGTAGCGGGAAGAAAAACCGCCCAGACAGTGCTCGGCCTACAGGCACGGAAGTGGAACAAGAAACAATTTCACAATGGAGTGGAACACATTTTTTTTTTTTTTTTTTCGCACGGGAGCTGACGTCCTTAAGTCGGATTTCTACCCGAGTCTGCCGCGTAAATAACGGGCAGCACACAGGCCCTTGTCACGGGAATGAAACAAGAAACAATTTCACAATGGAGTGGAACACTTTTCTTTTTCGCACGGGAGCTGACGGCCTTTAGTCTGTCGCGTAAATGACGGGCAGCACCCTGTCCAACAGGACCTTGGCACGGGAGTGGAAAAAGAAAATTGTTCACAATGGAGTGGAACACATTTTTTTCTTTTTTCGCACGGGAGCTGACGGTCTTTAGTCGGATTATTACCCAAGTCAGCCGCGTAAATAACGGGCAGTACTCTGTCGTACAGGCCCTTGTCACGGGAATGAAACAAGAAACAATTTCACAATGGAGTGGAACACTTTTTTTTTTCGCACGGGAGCTGACGGCCTTTAGTCTGACGAGTAAATGACGGGCAGCACCCTGTCCTACAGGACCTTGGCACGGGAGTGGAAAAAAAAATAATTGTTCACAATGGAGTGGAACACTTTTTTTTATTTTTTCGCACGGGAGCTGACGGTCTTTAGTCGGATATTTACCCGAGTTTCTCGCGTGTATTACGGGCAGCACTCTGTCCTACAGGCCCTTGTCAAAGGAGTGAAACGACGGTCTTTAGTCGGATTTCTACTCGAGTCTTTATGAACATTAGTTTGACTGTCGACCTACGACCTACAAGCCAGGTCAACACTTTCTGAACATAAACATAAATTTCAGTGTCGACCTACGACCTACGCGACAGGTCGACACTATCTTAATGTAAATTTGACTGTCGACCTACGACCTACGAGCCAGGTCGACACTTTCTGAAAATAAATGTGAGTGTCGACATACGACCTACGCGTCAGGTCAACACTTTCTGAACATAAATTTGAGTGTCGACCTACGACCTACGCGTCAGGTCAACACTTTCTGAACATAAATTTGAGTGTCGACCTACGACCTACGCGCCAGGTCGACACTTTCTGAACATAAGTTTGACTGTCGACCTACGACCTACGCGCCAGGTCGACACTTTCTGAAAATAAATTTGACTGTCGACCTACGACCTACGAGCCAGATCAACACTTTCTGAGCATAAATTTGACTGTCGACCTACGACCTACGCGCCAGGTCAACACTCTCTGAACATAAATGTGACTGTCGACCTACGACCTACGCGCCAGGTCAACACTATCTTAATGTGAATCTGACTGTCGACCTACGACCTACGAGCCAGATCAACACTCTCTGAAAATAAATCTGACTGTCGACCTACGACCTACGCGCCAGGTCAACACTATCTTAATGTGAATCTGACTGTCGACAGACGACTTACGCGCCAGGTCAACAATGTCTTAATGGGATTCTGACTGTCGACCTACGCGCCAGGTCAACACTATCTTAATGTGAATCTGACTGTCGGCCTACGACCTACGCGCCAGGTCGACACTTTCTGAAAATAAATTTGACTGTCGACCTACGACCTACGAGCCAGATCAACACTTTTTGAGCATAAAATTGACTGTCCACCTACGACCTACGCGCCAGGTCGACACTTTCTGAAAATAAATTTGACTGTCGACCTACGACCTACGAGCCAGATCAACACTTTCTGAGCATAAAATGGACTGTCGACCTACGACCTACGCGCCAGGTCAACACTCTCTGAATATAAATTTGACTGTCGACCTACGACCTACGCGCCAGGTCAACACTATCTTCATGTGAATCTGACTGTCGACCTACGACCTACGAGCCAGATCAACACTCTCTGAAAATAAATCTGACTGTCGACCTACGACCTACGCGACAGGTCAACACTATCTTAATGTGAATCTGACTGTCGACCTACGACCTACGCGCCAGGTCAACACTGTCTTAATGGGATTCTGACTGTCGACCTACGTCCTACGCGCCAGGTCAACACTATCTTAATGTGAATCTGACTGTCGACCTACGACCTACGCGCCAGGTCGACACTTTCTGAAAATAAATTTGACTGTCGACCTACGACCTACGAGCCAGATCAACACTTTCTGAGCATAAAATTGACTGTCGACCGACGACCTACGCGCCAGGTCAACACTCTCTGAACATATGTTTGACTGTCGACCTACGACCTACGCGCCAGGTCAACACTGTCTTAATGGGATTCTGACTGTCGACTTACGACCTACGCGCCAGGTCAACACTATCTTAATGTGAATCTGACTGTCGACCTACGACCTACGCGCCAGGTCGACACTTTCTGAAAATAAATTTGACTGTCGACCTACGACCTACGAGCCAGATCAACACTTTCTGAGCATAAAATTGACTGTCGACCTACAACCTACGCGTCAGGTCAACACTCTCTGAACATAAATTTGACTGTCAACCTACGACCTACGCGCCAGGTCAACACTATCTTAATGTGAATCTGACTGTCGACCTACGACCTACGAGCCAGATCAACACTCTCTGAAAATAAATCTGACTGTCGACCTACGACCTACACGCCAGGTCAACACTATCTTAATGTGAATCTGACTGTCGACCTACGACCTACGAACCAGATCAACACTCTCTGAAAATAAATCTGACTGTCGACCTACGACCTACGCGCCAGGTCAACACTATCTTAATGTGAATCTGACTGTCGACCTACGACCTACGAGCCAGGTCAACACTGTCTTAATGGGATTCTGACTCTGGACCTACGACCTACGCGCCAGGTCGACACTTTCTAGAAATCAATTTGACTGTCGACCTACGACCTACGCGTCAGGTCGACACTTTCTGAAAAGAAATTTGACTGTCGACCTACGACCTACGCGCCAGGTCAACACTCTCTGAAAATAAGTTTGACTGTCGACCTACGACCTACGCGCCAGGTCAACACTATCTTAATGTGAATATGACTGTCGACCTACGACCTACGCGCCAGGTCGACACTTTCTGAAAATAAATTTGACTGTCGACCTACGACCTACGACCTACGTTCTAACTTCACACACCTGTGTTTTATTAGGTTAATTTACCAGTAATAACCACACACACAAATCCCGTTTTAGCGTGATAAAATATAGCGTAATTTTGAAGTTAACCGTTTGACCGCTGGAACTGCATTTGTGTAGACAAGATGCAACCAGTAATGAGCCAAGCCAGCCGGCGTATCGGCAGCGTCTGTCCAGGCAATATAATGTTGGCTGCTCAATTCAACACATTTATATTGATATTCCTATAATTGGCTATGTACACTTCCAACTACAATACTGGAAAAGTCCATTTTAAGAATTCAGCATTTTAAGGGTTAATCGTGTGCAGATGAATAATCGTACAGAAATAACCTAATAATTTGTGAAGCCAGGATGCATGCAGTAAGGAGCCAAGCCAGCCGGGGTTAATCGTGTGTTGAAAGAAGAATAATCGTACCGAAATAACCTAGTCTCTCTTTAATGCTAGTGATCTATCATAGTCTCTAGTTCATTGCACTCTAACCTCTAAATAGATGAACGAATTAATGTAATGGTACGTCTAGTCTTGACATCTAGGCTGTTCGTGTACAAATAAGCCGCATCGTATTGCCTGTTCGCTCATCGAACACTCATGTGAGTCTGTGCATACGCCGAGTCCCATCCGCCTAAATGTTATATATATATATATGAGAAGCGCATATTCTGGGCATACATATAAGACTTGAAGCCTAAGTGATTGTACCCCAATTTAACTTTAAATGATGGAGAGGCAAAAAGACGCCAAATCGCCAGAACAAAATAGACTCAAATAGAATCATCTTTAAGTTTGAAATGGTTTATTGTTAACCATTTCCCAATTACAGACGCTTTTTTGGCGCTTCAGCAGCAGATGACTTAAGAAAACATCGTGGCAATTTCGCCTTTTGTCGCAATGCTTTCAACTAAAGAGTATTTTCTGATATTCGAATTTTATTAATAAACTATATATTCATTTATAGAGTGTTCTGTGTCTGCCTTGGTGTTTTAAAGTCGTCTTCTGCAAACTTGCAGTATGTGGGAAAGAGATATGAATTGGGTACAAAGATCATTTTACATTTCATGGAGTCTGATGTTTCACAAAATACATAGTTAAACAATAGCTATGCAAAACATGCATCTTTATAAAAGGTGAATCATCAGTTTGTTCTGTCCTAGGTTTCAATTCAGGGGCGTAGCTCCATTTAGGCAATGTAGGCACGTGCCTACACATTTTTTCTCAAAATGCCCCAAAATGCAGCTGCGGCGATAGACATCTGCGTAATGTATCGACCAGATCAGCCCGCGCTGTCCGCGCTGACTGATCCGGCCGACACATTCCGTCTTAGGGGGATAGATGTTTAGAGTAGTTATTCCTGAAACAGAAAATCCACAGGAGGCGAAAAGTGTCTATCCGGGTAGGCCTGTGTGGCTTGCTTAGGCTGATCCGGGTCGATACTTTACGCAGAGTCCACAATGTTGATTTTCTCACGAGACGGCCTACACATTGATTATTGCAAAGCTACGCCCCTGCAATTGGTGACACATATTAGCTGTAATTCCTAGTACAGCGTCACTAAAGTACAGAGAAGCGATCGTAAAACTGTGGTCAGAACAGACAGTAGCTCAATAAAATATACATTAACTCCGTGTTGAGAGACTGTCTTTAACGAGTTCGACTGAACGTTGGAAAACGCCACGTCAAAGTTAGTGGTTACAGATTTGTAAATAATTAATATTTGGAGAAACCCGTCTTTGGATTAAAGTGTTAAACCTTTCCCATGTGTAAATATATATATTACGCATCTGCAACAGATGAATTTTGAACAATTTATTGAGAAATTTCTCCATTTTGTCACAAATGTTTATAATTGTAGGTCTGTCTAGATGTCTTAAAGGCCACCTGGAGCATACAGGGTGTTTCAAAATACATGTCCCTACTTTAGTTGCTAATATTGTAATATCCAGAAGCAGCAGCATCCTAAGCATTACACTTGGTGAATATACACTCATTCACCATTTTAATAATATATCACTTGATTGGAAAATGTTACCTTTCCTGGCTTACATGACATGATCTATATGTCCAGCCCTTTTCTAAAGGACGAGTCGAATCCTGTCTTGGAAATGTGTTATCGTCGCATTACATGTCTCTGTATTAATCGTCTTCAATTAGTTGTTACTTCTTGGCGCGGGCGTATGGACACGCGCTTTAATGTATCCCCGCATGAAAAATTCCATTGGATTGAGGTTCGGAGAGAATTAGGGCCATTCGACAGCTGTCTTCAAGGGAATCAGATTTGGCGCGCATATGTCAGTCCAGGGCAACATTGGCTGTATAAGGCGCAACTCCATCTTGTTGGAACCACACAGTTCTGTAGAGCGTGTCCTCTCTTCTACAACTCCGGGATAAATTTGGTCAAATACACTTGTTTTGTTACTCAAAACTGTTCTTACTGACATCTTTGGGGTTTCTTCAATTACTTCCATAACCTCTTCGATGATGCCTTTTGATTGACCAGTCTTTCGCCTTCCACTGTTACTCAAATACACTCCCAGTTTCTTCAAATGTCTTTACAGTTCTGTATAGTTCAGAACTAGCAATTGCACCTAAATTTCCATTGTTTACCAAGAAAATTGATTTAACGCTTATAAAGACTTTATGGCGAGGCCTTGGTAAAAAAAAAAAAAAATTCGTTACAACCGTTTCACGCCAAACCCTCGAAATGGTATATGGTGGAAGGTATAGTTACTTGCCGAAAGAAGGATGTTGCGTGTGGTATATATGTGCGGAAAAGCCAGGTAACACACTTTGGATAAACTGGCCACCAGGATATAGCTGAAGTACCGTTGGCCTTCAAGCCCCAATCAATCAACCAATTACTCGAATCATTTATGAATGTGTAGGTTCATATCAGTTTGGCCACTTTCTCAGTCTCATCCGAGAGTTTACACGAGTTGACAGAACCTTCTAACAAGCTAGAGTAAGTGATATGTGAACATTGTATATATCTTGATCAGACTATGCTAATACACAAACTGGTATGGATCTATTCTTTTCAGAAAGGTCAATTTCTAGATATCCCAATGCACAGCTTAATTATACCACGTAATGAAAAAACCGACATGCGTTTTTTTTTCTAAATCAGTGTTGTTCATAATACCTTCGTGTTGTTGAACAATGACAATACTTTTGGGCATAATCGCTCTCCAAATGAGCCGTTCCACGAACAAAAAATCTCAACTCTGCGTAAAGTATCGACTCCGATCAGCCTAAGCATGCCGCACAAGCTAACCCGGACAGACTCTTTTCGGTTCCTGTTGATATTCTGTTTCAGGAATCATTACTCTATACGTCTATCCACCTGAAACGGAATATGTTGGCCCGGATTAGCCTGCGCGGACTGCACAGTTTAGTTTTCTCTTGGAACGGCTCATATCTTCATGTTTTCGAACAATGATTATAATGTTGGTCAGAATCGCTCTCCAAACCATTTTGTAAATTGACGCCCGATGAATGTCAGAAAGATTTATTTATGTCGATCATCGCAAACTGTGTTTGTGTAAATGAACGTTCATAATTGTTATCCCGATATTGACACATAACAGTCTGCTGCAAGTCTAATAGGGACTGAAGTGTCTTAAAAATATAAGTCGCGGGCTTCTGCCCGGCGACTAATAACTTTCTTCACTTCGTATCAGTAGCCATTTTGAGATCTTATCTACATCCATGGTTTATAGAAGTAAATAAAACAAACTGTGAAAAATGGTAGTCGCCGTATCCATTAATTATTCCTAAACTCATTAGATTAAAATGATTATGAGACATAATGTTGATTATATGACGCATTGATACAAACATATTTAAAATAAACGACAAAGTAAAACTAAACAAATGCGCACATACCCAATTCATTTATGTATATACCAAACGAGGCACAATATATGTCACAATCTGAAATATAAATATATTCACTAGATTCACTAAATTAAATGCTGAAATTGAATGAAACATTGCTCTTAACTCTTTCATTTAGTGTTGATTCGGGGAAAAGACGTCGTATGGTTTAGATATCAAGATCAGAACGATCATCAGAAGCTCATAACAAAGAAATGAAAACATTTAAGTATTAAGTTCTGCATGCAAATCAATGGTTATTCTTACAGGTAAATATGAAGATCGGCACGCAAATAAATTGTTATTTTAATATGAAGATCTCCAAGTAAATAAATGGTTATTTTAAAATGTAAATATGAAGATCTGCCAGCACATCAATGGTTATTTTAAAATATAAATATAAAAATCGGGAGGCACATCAATGGTTATTTTAAAATGTAAATGTGAAAAACCTCTTGCACATAAATGGTTATTTTAAAATTTAAATATGAAGATCGGCATTAAAAAATGGTTATTTTAAAATGTAAATATGAAGATCGCACGCAAAAATGTTTATTTAAAAATGTAAATATGATGATTGGCACGCACATCAATTGTTATTATAACATGTAAATATAAAGATCAGCCAGCACGTCAATGGTTAGTTTAAATGTGAATATAAAAAGATCGGCACCACATCGAGGGTTATTTAAGAAATATAATTATGAAGATCTGCCCGTCATCGATGGTTATTTTGAAATGTAAATATAAAGATCGGCACGCAAATCAATGGTTATTTTAAATTATAATTATGAAGATATGCCCGCTCACCGATGGTTATTTTAAAATGTTAATATTAAGAACGGCACGCAAATCAATAGTTATTTTAAATTATAATTATAAAGATATGCCCGCTCGTCAATATTACTTTTAAAATGTAAATATGAAGATCGGCACGCACATCAATGGGAATTTTAAAACATAAATATGAAGATCGTCAAGCACATCGAAGATAGTTTAAAAACTTAAACGTAAAAATCGGCACGCACATTATTGGTTTTTCTAAAATATAATTACGAAGATCTGCCCGCACATCAATGGTTATTTTAAACAATAAATATGAAGACCTGCTCGCACCTTGATGGTAATTTTAAAATTGAAATATAAAGATCTGCCAGCATATCAATCGTATTTTAAAAGGTAAGTTTGAAGTGAACGGAGAAAGATTGGTCAACACATTAACGGTATTTATGAATATAAAGTCTAATATTGGCATGTACAGCATTAATAATATTTTTGAAATACAAAGAAAAAGATTGCCAGAATCATTAATGACATTATTGGAATGTTAAGATCGTCATGTATATCAATGTGTTTTATTTTTAATGTAAATCGAACGATCAACCCAACCCGCACACTCATGTTGTTGTTGTATAGGTAAACCCCCGCTGAGATAATAATTTCAATAGAATAGAAACACTATAAAAAACACTATAATTAAAAACAAAAACGTATGCACAATTTTAAAAATATACCTTTTGTAGCTAGCTTTATCTATAGATATATTTGAGTCAAGGGTGTCTATAGTTTGTTTCCATTTAGTCTAATAGTTTATTAAATTCAATATCCTCAGAATGGCAATATATCCTGAATTGTATAGGCGAGTCGGAATGGCATATATATTTATAGGTCAGCCAGAATGGCTATTCGATGGGGGTTTTTAAGTGAAGATAAAGATCGACATGCACCACAATCGAACACTTGAAATATAAAGATAAAGATCGGCGTGCAAAACAATGGTACTTTAGTAGTGTAAAGATTATTTGAGACCCTACATTTTAAGAGTAAAGATAAAGAGCGGCCCGTAAACCAAATGTAAATTTAAATTGTAAATAGATAAATCGGCCCACCCTAATGGTAATTTTAAAGTTTAAATATAAAGTTTGGCCGACAATCCGGTGTTATATTTGAAATAAAAATATAAAGATCGGCCAAATGGTATATATTTGAAGTGAACATAAAAAGATCGGCACTCAAACCGATGGTATATTGTTGACGTGTAAAGATAAAAACAGAAGCACTCAGCAATAGTCCTTGATTAAATGAAATGATAAAGATCGACCAGCACATCAATGGTTTTGTTGAAGTGTAAGGATAATGATTGGCCTAAAAAACAAAAGTTTTTTAATTGTAAATATAAAGATAGGCCTGCACATCGATGGTATTTCTGAAGTATAAAGGAAATGATTGGCCAGCGCATATGGAATGTTGAAGTGTAAAGAGAACATTTATCCGAATATCTCTTTTGAATTCTACAGTTAAGGAATGAACCGCATGTCAATAATCTCTTTTGAATATTGCACTGAAAGATTAAATCGCACGTCATTTCTTTGTTTATCGATCATAATGCTCAATGAATGAGACATTTAACTATATACTAGCTCGGACTAGTTTGTTTCTATGTTAGATTGCGCCGCTTTCAAAAGTATTTTTATCATGTCACGGTGTTACATGTATCTGTTCAAATTGTAATGGTATTGAATTGAGCGCAGCGTCTGTTTTTAAGACGTGCCTTACTAGTATAATTACTAAATACTCTCTAAGATTAAAGTATAAATGAAAATGATTTGCTCTTTTATCATTTTGGAATATGTACATCAACAGTTCATTTGTTATTCAAAGAAAACTGTGACGTAGAGAGGTAGAGGGTTTTGCGGCATTTAGCTCACCGCATGTTTTATTTTCGTGTCTTGAAGCAGAGGAAAGAGGTCGAACATTTCTTTGAGTAAATTCTACTTTATCAGTATATTTCATCCCTTTTAACACATTAAAGTCAGCCGATAACTAAATGTATTTTTACGGTTATAGTTAATCGAAAGGTGTCATAGTTTATTTTGTAATTTTTGATTTGAAGAGAATAACGGTTTGACTGCAGACATGCCGATGATCATGTAAATTATCACTTGTCTAAGTAAACATGTGAGAGACACGTTGTGTTTTAAATATATAACCGTGGTTGCATTAGTTGCCTGCAGCATGTGTTCCATATAAAGATACAGCTCGTGACAACATTCGTGTATTAGTCTACAGATATCTATTGTTTTAAAGGTTAATTATAAATAATGATTATTTGATAGTTGTTCCCTTTTTTGTAACTTTTACATTAATGCCGAGTCCTGCTCCCGCAGCCAATTTGGCTTAACGTGTAAACACATGAACCGTTTTTATTTAGGGTGAGTAAGAGTTATCACCTGAAATTGCTATGTGTAGTTAAATGTATACTGAGTACGTAAATTAGTGAGAGAATGCATGAAACTGGCCATTTCAATTGGGTTGTTATTATATGGTCTATTTGACCTCTAATATGCTTTAAACTGTGTGCATTTGTTAATAAACAAAAGATGAAGTATTGTCAGCATGAGTTGAGTTGCAGGCTGTTAATCAGGTCTTTGTGATTAATATTAAGGGTTTTTCTTTATAATTGTATTTCAGACGTTGTTTTGTCTTTGTAATTAAAGAACAGAACAGTATTAGGAGAGTTATGGTTTTTGCGCCATCTCAAAATTACCAGTAAAACTGGTAAATTCAGCGTTTCAGTCGCAAGGCTGTCCCCGAAACTTGAAAGTCAAGGAGGGAAGTCATTTCTACCACGTGTAAAGCCTTAAGTTTGACCCGACCGGGGATAACACTCTGCTTCCCGTTCTCACCACTGCATCTTTACTAGAGAATCAATGTTCTACGGTTGATTTTATTTGATATTAAACTAGATCGATATACGTTGGTGCCAGCCACTCAACATTGTTCATTGTTTACCGCATTGGCATTACATCTTTAAAATACAAAAGAAAGATATTTCAATGATTCACAATAGTCCAACTTGAAGAGTTTCTTTTTTAAAACAAGAGGCCCACTGTCACCGTTTATCGCTCACCTGAGTAAACAACTGTTTGAGATCAGGTATACATCAAACACTCCTCTAAACTTCAAAACTATTTAAAAATAATCAAATGTTTCAGAACACAATTTACAAAGATTACACAGACACATATGCAATGATATTATTCGAAGAACATCGGCAATCAAGTTGCATAAGGATAGGTGATCTTAACACCATTTTGCTAGCAGGGTCCTGGTAATAACTATTAGAATACCTTTATATTTCCGTTTCGTATATGGAGCGCGTCAATACTAGCATATAAATATACCAGTGTCTTCAAATTGATAAGTAAGTACGAATTTAATAGAAGATCACGCCCGGATGACTTGTTAGAAGTTTGTTTTCTTAAGAAGTCTTTACCATACCTATGGATACATATTAATTGAGCGACACATTCTCGTGTCATATTTTATGACAAAGCAACATAACTGAAACGAATGCATGGACAGTAATACCGGACCAATTATATATTATAAGAAGAAAACAGCCCTGGCACTGGCGAATACGTTTTTCTTAAACAATAGTTATAGTTTGAATTAATTTGAAAACCGCCCATACGTGCAATAATGTAAGAAATTATTTGAAGTTCTGGGGAGTACGATTTCAAAACGTCTTTATATATACATACAGTGTAAAGCAATCTGGCAGAATTTCGCCCAACTGCAAGTGGACATATTTTCATTTATCCTAATGAAATCACAGACTCACTATGAGCATTTCAGCAACATTTTGAACGTTGAACGTTGGCCTGAAAGTTTCGTCATGAATTTACATAGTGTTCAGGATTTCGATAAAGGACACTGATGAATATATTTAAAGTCTCAGTACAATTAGAAAATGTATTACACAGGATAGGTCGTTTTAAGCCAAACTTTAACGCATTGCTTATGCTCGCAGGCATTGCTGACGATCTTTCCTGTCAAAAGCTCGACTTTGGCGCATCCAGTGGAGCTCAAATCAATCAATGAGGTTACAAACCGTTCATCCGCAGAAATATAAGCGGAGTTTTTTAACTTCCATATCGTCCATTAATGAGGTAAAGATGGAAGGATAGCCTAATTGACGTCATACATCAGCAGAAATATCAGCGGAGTTTTAACTTCCATATCGTACAATAATGTGGTAAACATTGAAGGATAGTCTAATTGACGACATAAATTTGTGTTCATAAATCACTGCCTCGGTAGACCGTCCGCCTCGGGAGCGGGAGTTCGCATGCTTGATTCCCAGTTGGCTAATAACAACTACTTCACCAATGGTGGTAATGACTCGCTTGTATTAGGATAAATGGCCTAGTAGTAAACGTACCTTACCCGCGAAACGCCATGATATAACTGATATATTGTTTACAGCGGCGTAAAACACTACGCATAAAAACAAATTATTTTCACAAAGCATCCACCTGTCAAAGGTTTTGTTAATACCAAAGAAGCACTATAATCGTTCGTAGGTAACACGCAGGAAATTGTTTATATTTATTATATAAATCCTTGTTAATAGTTCAATAGTAAACATATGATAACCACAAGATAGCTAAATTAAACAAAGGAAGCCCATAGCTGCAATATGAAGGTGAAAATGTGAAATGCTAGAACATGTCCGCATAATGAAACAATTGATAGATGTCGTGAATATTAAGTTATTTATCATATGATGACATTCGTATAGGTTCGTCGAGTAACAGATTCAATTTTGAAATATGCATGTGACATATGATACAGCGTATGTAATTTTAAGACGATACATACGACGTACGGTCAGTACGTATTGACACGTGTTGAAAATAAAGTATCAAGGTTCGAACACTGGTACGATCAGAAAAATATGTAAGATAACAATGATGTCCATCTTAAATTAACATAGAAAATGTATCGAAGATGTTTCCAACCGCTTTCAACGTCTGGTAATCCGTGGTCCAATGTCATGTTTGCAGAGTATATAAGCATTCAATGTATATTTAAAAGGGGACGATTATTCCTTGTTACGAAGTTATCTTTTGAAGCGACATGGTAGAGCCGTTGGCTTTGGAGCCCGAGTTCCAATGTTCGATCAAATTTATATCGGATCTTATAGCCACAGTGTCATACACACAGTAGGGACAAGCTATATTAACTGTATTTTATAATTTAAATGACAATATTAAGGCTATACAAGTAAGCAACCTTTTACTTCAATAATGACCTGACATGATTTAGAACGTATCTTTCAACGTCCGACCACACACTACGTTGTAGTCAGTGATGTGAAATAAGAATTAACCATTACATATATTGTTTATTTTTATATAACTCACAAAGTGTAAATATATTACAAAAATATGGATTAATTAAACAAACTGTTAGTTATGTTATTCAATATAATAAATAAATCGATTAGAAATTGATCTTAAAGCTTATAAAGACCACACGAGCCGTCCCGCGAGAAAACCAACATAATGGCCTCTGCGTAATGTATTGACCAATATCAGCATGTGGAGTCCGTGCAGACTGATCCGGGTCGACACATTCTGTGCCAATGCGATAGAGGTATAGGGTAATGATTCCTGAAACAGAAATTCCACAGGAGGCGAAAATTATCT
Source organism: Serripes groenlandicus (assembly GCA_031761405.1). NCBI lineage: Eukaryota > Metazoa > Mollusca > Bivalvia > Cardiida > Cardiidae > Serripes > Serripes groenlandicus. The sequence goes on from JASEVX010000530.1 coordinate 87,517, forward strand.
GTCCGGGTCCACAATGTTAGTTTTCTCACGGGACGGTTCATATCCTACAAGTGTGCGTACTCGTTAGTTGTATTATAATACATGATTAATTATCGAACAATATGATCAACAACAAAAAAAAGGATATAAAGGAAATTCATGATATAGCAGACATGTTAATATGAAATATTAATAAAATATTATGATGATGTGGAGAATTAGAATAATTAAAAGAAAAAAATAAGTTTTACTTTATGATACTATTATGCTATTATTAACACTATCCCCGTTACATGTCATACAATTACTCTTCGAAAGCGCATGGGAAAATGGTTTAAATACAAATAACGATGCTAATACGCAATTATATTTACAGTAGTTAAAACGAAAAGAGTAGATAAGTAACTATCATTATGTAAATCTTGGTTTGGTTTTATTCGCGGAGGTACGAACTAACCAAAATATTGTTTCGTTGCCAGCAAATGAAAAAAAATCGTCGTCAAACAGTTATTTGTTTAAGCTATTAAGATAAAACTTCCGATTCCGGAGGAAATACTTTTTTTTCAACGATGTTGAGAAAAAAAGTTGCGTATCCAACTAATTCATGGTAAACATATGTGTAGTCTGAATATTGCGCTGCGGATTTACATTCCTCGAAAGAGCTAGACAATTCTAAGGAAAGACTTACTTTATTATGATAGGATTCCTTTCCTAAATACAGAATAGACACGAAGATTCGAGACGTCTCTGTTTTACTTCTAACAATTTCTTAATTTAATGTACGTTCAAAAGCGACTTGCCTGATTAGACCACGCGCCTTGATAACCTTTTATTGCAGACGTTCACTATATGTATATAGTTACAAGCATCAACAAGTCATTGATTGTACAATGTGACCTTCACCGTTTAATACTGATATCCGTCCTTTTTTCTCAACAAAGAACGAACGTGGATGGCAAACAGAGAACCAGTTTAACACAGTATAAATCACGCGATTTGTAAAGTGGAGACACCATTCTTTCCGAGATAACCGAGTAAGTGCAGATGCGCTGATAGCCTATATTGAAACCACGAACAAAACGATTAATGTTGCGACATACACAAATGTGTTGTAATAGTTGTCTTCAATCATGACAGCATGGTTCCTGGATATAAAACCAGCACTGAGGGTAGCTTATCCGGACACCAGTGCACCTCGCAAACAGCCCGTATTTATATGACCACAACCCTCGTCTCGATGTCCTGCTCTCGAAACGAATAATCTAACAGCTATACAACCGATGCGGTTGTGTTGTTATAGTTACAAATATGATGTGCCATGCGAGTCGTTTTCACTTTTAAACTATTTAATTATATGATCATTATACCATAATGCAACTAGTCAAATATGTATCCAGCTTGAAGTGTCTTTATATGGATACGCCAGCTCGAACGTACGTGCTTCTGTTGCACGGGACATAGGCAAATGACATGGTCGCCCACGTGTACTTGAAACTTTAGATAGTGCGTTATACAACAACCCTTATCAATCATTCAAGTTCCCACCTGTATGCTTAAAGTAAGATCATCAGCGTACATATGGTTCAATTCAAAACATATGTGTGCTTAAATGTTCATTTAGTTCTAAATTGTACAACCTCTACAATTACTACGAAGATTAAATTAGTATTGATGCTTTTATACCATTGAATACATTAACCAAGCCCTTGTCTTTAAAATGCAACTACTCATATGTGCTGTAATTCTGTGGATTACTGTTTAAATGAAATCCCAAATGCATGAAAATCTTTAATTTACTCCAATGCTTGTTCTGTGTAGTACGCCATGTATTAAGTATCAAATAAGCATTGCTTACATCGAAACTCATTGGTAGTTATGGCTCGAGGTTTGGTTGTAAGAGTTACGACTGACTGCTAGTGTCATGATAAATGGATCATCACAGTGAACTCGACTGTTCCGGGTTAGTGACCAATTTAACGAATATTGACTCTTTAAAAGGAAAGTTCAGAGAAACCAAACTACATTAAATGTTCAATCAATACTTCCTGCCCACCATGATATAGTTCAACAAATATATACATTTGATAAAATGTTTCATTAGTGTCTGCAATTGCAAGCTGTAAGTTTGACAGTTTCGGTTTGAAGTTGCCATTTCCGGGTCATGTGACAAATGTTTGTTTGTGTTATCAGGGGTAATCTCAAACAATGTTACTCAATTGTGTCAGAAAGGAGGTGTCAAAGGATACATACATACAAAGGAGGTGTCAGAAAGCGTCTGTATGAGAAAAGGGGTTAAAGTTGATTTCAATTCATGACAGGCGTGGGTATTCTTTATCTTGCAACAAGGTTTGGAATAAAGCTTATACCAGATACAATCAACTATATACTATTGTGCGAATAAAGTTACAAACAAACAAATAAGCCGCATCTTCCGAAATACTCGTTTCAGTTAGGAGAGTAAAAACCAGCGAGCTACACATATGTGATTTAGCCCTTTCCCTACATACGACAATTCTGAAGCAAACGACTTCGAAAACATATTGTAAAAAATGTGAAATATCTCCATATATTAGAGTTTAATCATTAAATAGAGTTGAAAACATTGTGGCAAAAGGGGAAATTGCTCATCATGAGCAATTTCTCCTTTTGCCACAACGTTTTCAAAAGTCGTCTGCTGCAAATGCGTCGCAATGCGTCTGCGAGTGGGAAAGGGTCTACGTGAAGAGACCAAATTTTCCTTCAGACTTTTTATGACAAAAACTAAGTTTGACCCCGATTCATGGACGAAAAGAAATGAGACGTTTCAAGCACAAAAGGGGGCAATATTTAGCGTTCGTTTCGCACACGAGTTACGGTCGTTCGGCCGCTTTCGGTATCCTACATATAACGCTAGATGTAGTCTGTCGAGTTGTTCCGAATGGAAAAGAATATTGCTACAAAGGCGTGTGATCTATTAACACTGAATATATATCAACTGTTTGCGCATGCATTGCTGGTTCAATGTTCAGCCCGTTCCCTGATACGATCAACTCATTGTCGCTTCGGCAGCAGACGACACTTTCAAACATTATAGATGAAGGAGAAATGGCACAACACGAGCAACTCTTTTCTACTTAGGATTTTAACAAATCAGCAGATTCAAAAACATTTTATCGGGTAAAGGGTTAGTAAATTTGGTCCGATTCGTGCAGCAAAATGTAAAATTTCTCCTTTTCCCACAACGTTTTCATCTCTGTATCAAAACTGAATTTCAATTTACAATGTTAAACAACTTTTTAAAATCTAATTCTATCTAATTTTATCAGACGAATGTAAAAATGTACATAGTTAGTGTGATTGTTACAGCAAAACATTATTTACTATGACTAATCTAGAGGAAATGACCTAATTGATAACTCTCAGGTTATTACGGTTTTTCCCAATTATTATTATTATTGGGGGGGGGGGAGGTTAGTTATCTGTTTCGGAGAGGGGAATTTCTTTGACAAAGGTCTGATTATAACACGTACATACGCTATCTGACGTCTCCGCATAAAACAAGTAATTTCTTCTTTTGTCACAATGTTTTCAAGTAATTATACCTTCATTTATAGACATTTTTCAGAGGTTTTTTAACTAGATATTTTTAAAGTAGTTTTCTGCTAACCCGCAAGTAATGCTAACCCGCAACCCTGAGTGCCAAAGAGGGGGGGGGGGGGGGGGGGGGGGGGGGGGGGGGTTAGTTATCTGTTTCGGAGAGGGGAATTTCTTTGACAAAGGTCTGATTATAACACGTACATACGCTATCTGACGTCTCCGCATAAAACAAGTAATTTCTTCTTTTGTCACAATGTTTTCAAGTAATTATACCTTCATTTATAGACATTTTTCAGAGGTTTTTTAACTAGATATTTTTAAAGTAGTTTTCTGCTAACCCGCAAGTAATGCTAACCCGCAACCCTGAGTGCCAAAGAGGGGGGGGGGGGGGGGGGTTAGTTATCTGTTTCGGAGAGGGGAATTTCTTTGACAAAGGTCTGATTATAACACGTACATACGCTATCTGACGTCTCCGCATAAAACAAGTAATTTCTTCTTTTGTCACAATGTTTTTAAAGTAGTTTTCTGCTAACCCGCAAGTAATGCTAACCCGCAACCCTGAGTGCCAAAGAGGGGGGGGGGGGGGGGGGGGGTTAGTTATCTGTTTCGGAGAGGGGAATTTCTTTGACAAAGGTCTGATTATAACACGTACATACGCTATCTGACGTCTCCGCATAAAACAAGTAATTTCTTCTTTTGTCACAATGTTTTTAAAGTAGTTTTCTGCTAACCCGCAAGTAATGCTAACCCGCAACCCTGAGTGCCAAAGAGGGGGGGGGGGGGGGGGGGGTTAGTTATCTGTTTCGGAGAGGGGAATTTCTTTGACAAAGGTCTGATTATAACACGTACATACGCTATCTGACGTCTCCGCATAAAACAAGTAATTTCTTCTTTTGTCACAATGTTTTCAAGTAATTATACCTTCATTTATAGACATTTTTCAGAGGTTTTTTAACTAGATATTTTTAAAGTAGTTTTCTGCTAACCCGCAAGTAAT
>JASEVX010000531.1:0-51779 GCA_031761405.1 Serripes groenlandicus
TACTGAAGACGTAATAAACAGGAAACCAAATCATGTCATTTTGAATATGCAAATTCTCATGAATGCTTTAAAATCGAAATACGACAAGGCTGTGTAAAAAATAATACAAAAGACAAAGTTAGATTCAGCTAAATATTAACTGTTGTATGCATAATATATGAGGCCGTTCCATGAGGAAAACCACATTGTGGGGACTATGCGAAAGGTATTCTTACGGCAGCTCTAAAGGGGACACACACATTTTTATAAATTACATACGATTCTTTTATCTCGTGCGCACGAGATAGTAAGTCGTGGTCACGAGATAAGTATCTCGTGCGCACGAGATACTAAGTCTCGTTGCGACGACTATACTATCTCGTGCGCACGAGATAAAAGAAAACAGTATGTAATTTATAAAATGTGTGTGTCCCTTTTAGAGCTGCCGTAAGATACCTACATAGACATGTGCTTTCACATGTAACAGCTCAATATCACTTATGCGAAGTTACCTACTTATGCTGAATCCTGACTTTTTCTCATGACTATTTTCCAAGCACTTGCTCATTTCGATATAAACTCATTCATGATGCCATAGTGCAAAATGACATGACTGTCCTGTCACATTACGTCTTCAGAAAAAAACCTGATGTATTGCGGTGAAAAGAGATATACGGAATACTAATTTACCTGGATAACCGTTTTCCAACCAACGTTTGAGACAGATTCAGGTCGAAAGTCTTTGTAGTCGAAGAAAATGCATTAATTAACATTATTGCATACATTGTGTCGGGGTATCTCTAATCGTCTAACTTCCTTAACACATCTCCACCCATTTGATTCTCTCGCAAGCTTCTTCCTTTCTGAAATTTTTCATTGTATATATCGTTAAATACCATACAAACATGTATTGGATACAGAACAGAAACATCCTTTATTATCTCACGACAATATATGGTACAAGAGAACAAAACAAATAAACAATAAACCATGCTGCAATCGTCACAAGGACAGTTGCACGGAGGTGACGGGAGAGAGAGAGGACACACCACACAGACAGAGCGACAGAGAGAGAGATAATGATAGAGGAGACGGAGAGACGAGAAAGACGAGAGAGAGAGGAGAGAGAGAGAGAGAGAGAGAGAGAGAGAATGAATTTAGAGAAACAGATTGAGCGAGAGGAGAGAGAGAAATAGAGAGAGAGAGAGAGAGAGAGGAGAGAGAGAAGAGAGTGGAGAGAGAGAGAGATAGTGAGAGAGAGATGGAGAGGAGGATTTTGAGAGAGGATGGAGAGAAGACGAGAGAGAGAAGAGGAGAGAGATGAGAGATGAGGATGAGAGATTAATGATATAGAGGAAGAAACAGAGAAAGTCAGAGAGGGGAAAGAGGGGCGAGAGAGTGAGCATGAGAGAGAGAAAAAAAGGAGAGAGGTGATGAGAGGAGAGGTGTGACGAGGAAGAGAGAGAGATAGTGGGTGAGAGAGTTCGAAGAGGAGAGACGTGAGAGAGAGGAGGAAGAGGAGGAGAGGTGGAGAGAGAGAGAGGATGAGAGGAGGACGGGAGAGAGAGGTGAGAGAGGAAGAGGGCGGAGAGGAGAGAAGAGAGATGAGGAGAGAGTTGGGGGGAGGAGAGAGATAGAGAGGTAGAGGGGATGGAGAGAGAGAGATGAGAGAGTAGAATGAGAGAGAGAGAGAGAGAGAGAGGTGATTGAGAGAGAAGCTGAGAGTGAGAGGAGAGAGGGTTTGATGGCAGGACATGTTACGAGCGGATGAGAGGGGGAGAGCAGAGATCATGTTTTATTTATAAGTGTGAAACAGAGGGAAGACAGAGATTAAAGAGGAGCGAGAGAGAGTGAAAATAGAGAGATAGAGAGAGAAGAGAGAGAATGTGAGCGATGAGAGATAGAGAGAGAGAGATGAGGAGGAAGAGGGAGACGAAGAGAGAGATGAGAGAGAGTGGGATTTGATTGAGAGACGTGAGGAGAGGAGGAGAGTGAGTGAGAGAGAGAGTTGAGGGAGAGAGATAGAGATGGGAGCGAGGAGGGATGAGGAGGAGGGAGAGTGGATGAAGGAGAAGAGAGAGAGAGAGAAGGGAGGATGGAGTTGAGTGGGAGATGGGGGTGAGAGGAGAGGAAGAAGGAGGAGAGAGATAATGAGAGATGGAGAGAGAGGAGGAAAGAATGGGACGAGAGGGAGAGGATAATGATATTTATATTAGAGAACAGGAGAAAAGCAAAAGAGAGAATAAGAGAGCGAGGAGTAAGAAGAAAAGAGAGAGAGGGAGAGATGAGTGAGAGAGTAACGATTAGAGAGATTAAAACTGATGAGGAGAGACAGACAGATGAGAGGATGAGAGGAGAACGATGGAGAGAGAAGAGAGAACGAGAGGAAGAGAGAGGACGATAGAGTCGTTGGGAGAGGGGGGGGGAGGATGAGAGTGAAAAGGTGTAGGGGTTCACAGAGGTTGCGGTATAGTTGATATGATGAGAGATGAGAGAGGAGGATGTTAGGAGGAGAAGAAGAAGTTTCGAGAAAGGAGAAGGGTGGAGAGGAGGAGAGGAGATGGGCTCGTATGGCGGTTGATTGGGGGTTGGGGACATTGGATTAGAAGAGATTTTCGGATACGATGAGATTGAGGAGATGCGAGGAGCTGAAGCGAAGTTGTGTAGTGGGAGATGAGTGAGAGAGAGATGGGTGTGATGAGAGGAGTGAGAGAGTGAGAGTGTGGAGGAGGAGAAGATGAGGAGGAGGAAGAGAGGGAGAGAGTATGATTGGAATTCCGAGAGTGAGGATAGAGAGGAGGGATGGGAGAAGCTAGAGAGACGGTGTGATGATGGGGAAAGGTGAGGTAGGAAGGTGAGATGGAGAGAGAGAGAGAGGAGAGAGAGAGAGAGAGAGAGAGCGAGAGAGATCATTGATATAGTGACAGAGAGAGAAAAAGGGAGAGACAGAGACAAGAGAGACTGACAGACAGAGAGTTTGAGTATGAGGGAGATGGAGGAAGTGTTGTGTGTGAGGAAGTTTTCTGGTCGGTGATTGAGAGGTGGGAGGATTAGGATAGATGAGGATGACGGAGGAGGGAGTTCGTGAATGGAGAGGTGAGTTGAAGTGAAGGAGAGGAAGAGGGAGTTAGGTTCCTGAAGTAGAGCTGTGTGTGAGAGATAGATGTGTTTCGAGATAGAGAATGTAGTGTGAGAGAGAATAGGAAGCGAGAGAAGTTGTAGAGTGGTTATAGGAGATGTTTGTGTCAGATTAATGAGAGTTGAAGAGTGTGGTCGAGTCGGGGAGGTGAGCAGTGGGGGTTGTAGGAAACGGGATGGTGAGAAGTAGAGACGAATGAGAGAGAGTTGAAAAGTAGATGGGACGAAGCAGAGGAGATGGATATCTAGGAGGATGAGAAAGTAGGTGTGTTGATGAGTGGACGAGAGCGAGATGAGAAGGGGGTGTGATTGAGGGAGTGTAGTGGTGGAGGGGTGGAGGAGGAGAGAGTATGGTAGGTGAGTTGATTAGATGAGGGAAGAGAGAAGGTGGAGGTGAGTGGTGAAGACTGGTCTGGTAGAGGAGAGTAAGTGGGTGAGGACTAGGAGTCATGTCAAGCTGAGAGAGAGTGAAGGAATGGATGTGTGTGGTGAGGGAGAGAGGACGAAGGGGGATTAATGAGTAGTGTGGTGAGAGTTGTGGAGGAAGAGGATGTGTGTGGGATGATGTAAGAGAGAGGAAGGTGTGGTGGGAGTGTGTGGTGAATGTGATGTAGAGAAGCAGGAGGGGTGGTGGGGTCGAAGAGAAGATTAGAGAGATGTTAGGTAGAGATGAGGAGTATTTAGTGTGAGAAGGATGTGTTAGGAGAGGGGAGATGAGTTGGGAGGGAGTGGGAGAGAAAGAGAGGGTAGAAGTCGTGTAGGGAAGCGGAGAGGTGTGATGTGGTCGGTTTGTGATGAAGAGAGAGTGTGGAAGTAGGTAGGAGAGAGTGAGGAGAGAGACTTAGAGTGATCTGAAGGATAATGAATGTCGGTGTTTGACGGGAGGAGGTGCGAAGTCAGTAGTTTTGATGTCCGATTGAGTGAGAGATTGTAGGAGTGGTTCAGAGGATGAGGTGCGTGAGGAGAGAGGGGAAGGGTTTTTGAGAGGGATGGATTGAAAAGATGAGAGAAGAGAGGTGCTGACTTGAGACTGTTGAGAGTGACGAGAGATGTAGGTGATGGAGAGAAGGGGGAAGACCTGTTATTGGAGGATGGAGGTGAGACTGTAGGGTGTAGTAGAGTGGAGGAGGATTGGAACGTGGGAGATTCGAGGTGAGTTGTTTGAGTGATTTGATTAGGTGCGTTGTTTACGTGTAAGGTGAGAGATGGGTGGTGGATGGGGTTTGTGTGGAGTGGGGTAGGTGAGGTGATAGAGTGTGCGAGTCGGAGTGAGAGAAGGAGAGAGGAGGGAGAGAGAGCGGAGAGTGGGAGAGATGAGAGGAGAGTATGTTAGTGAGAGTGGAGTGTCTCTGGGGATGGTGTGATGAGAATGGTGAGAAGAGACAGAGTGATTGCAGAGAGAAGAAGATTGGTATTGAGAGATATGTAGTTGGTGTAGTTGGTGTTACGAGTACTTTGGTGGTTGAAGAGTTGGGGAGTGTTTTGAGAGTTGATGTTTAGTGATTGATGAGTCAGGTGAGATTGAGAGAAGGAGTGAGTGTTGAGGGGCAGTGAGAGTGGTGGTATGTGAAGTGTAGGTTCGAGGTTTGGACGATAGTGAAGGTGGGTGCCGTGTGTGGGAATGTGAGTTCGCTGGCGAGATTGGAGAATGAAGTGTTGTATTAGTGTTGGGCGGTTAGGAGGTGGAGTGGTGACCTGGGTTATTGGGAGAGACGGTCGTAAGAGTGGAGGGAGATGGAGGAGGGTGTGTTGATTGAGGGAGGGTGTGGAGTGTAGGGTGTGTGATGGAGGTATATTGGAGGAAGAGTGGTGAGATGGAGTAGAAGAATTGACTAGGGGTGTTGAAAATGTGATGATTCACTTTTTTACTTTACGCGAGTGAATTTATTTTTTAACTTGGAGATTCTTAGTGGGCTGGAATACGGGTGAGATGTGATTTTGGAAGACCGGGTGTGAGAGAGATGTCTAATTATGAGGAGAGCGTGATACCCCCCCCGTGATTATATGGACGAAGTGAACGAGATTTCGAGCTGCGAATGGATGACATGTCTGACATTGAGGACATAGTTGAATACCATGATGAGAAGGTATTATCGTTTAAGAGATCTGAATGATTTAGAGTTAGTTAAGGGATTATAGTTGGAGGAAGATGAGATTGACGAGATCGTGAGGAATATTGATTGACAAGTTGCGGTCAGTGATTGGATGGATTTAGATGAAATGACGGATATGCTGTTGGTAGAGACAGACAGTAGAGAGGTTAGAGGGGGGGACTTGAGAGATGAGAGTGGACGGAAGTTTGAAGTGAGTGGCGAAGATGAAGTTTCAGAATATCCATAGAGTGAGATTGATAGATGATTCGTGAATGAGGTGGCAGAGATGAGATGACGGATGAGAGGAGTGATGGTGTGTTTGGAGGATAGAAGGAGGATGAGAGAGAATGAGAGAGAGGAGTAGGTGAGGAGAGACGATTGAGTCGTGAGTGCGGAGCGAGGAGTGAACGGATAGTTTGTAGAGATGGCGAGCAACCTTGAGGATGAGAGAGAAAGGGAGGATCGGAGATGCGACGGATGAGATATGTGATATTGGAGGAAGAGAGAGAGAGGAGAGAGAGAGAGGAGCGAGGAGAGAGAGAGAGAGAGAGAGAGAAGAGAAGAGATGGATAGATGGAGGCGAGCGAGAGAGAGAGAGAGAGAGAGAGGAGGAGAGAGAGAGAGTGAGAGAGAGAGAGAGAGAGTAGAGAGAGAGATCATGATTAGTGACAGATGAGAAAAAGGGAGAGACAGAGACAGGAGGATACGACAGACATAGAGACAGACAGACAGAGAGAGAGAGAGAGAGAGAAGGAAGAGAGAGAAGAGAAAATGATGAAAGGAGAGAAGAGAAGAGATGAGGAGAGAGAGAGAGAGAGAAAGGAGAGAGAGATGAAGGAGAGAGAGAAGAGAAGAGAGAGAGAGAGATAGAGAAGAGAAGAAAGAGGAGGAAGAGATGAGAGAGAGAAAAGAGATAGAGAGAGAGAGAGGGAGAGAAGAGAGAGAGAGAAGAGAAAAGAGAAGGAGAGGAGAGAAGAAGAAAGAAGAGAAAAGAGAGATGGAGAAGAGGAATCGATGAGGAGACACAGAGATAGAGAGACAGAGAGAAAAAAAGGGAGAGAGAGAGAAGAGGAGAGAGAGAGAGGTGAGAGAGAGAAGAGAAAGAGAGAGAGAGAGAGAGAGAGAGTGAGTGAAGATAGTGAGGACAGGAGAAAAAAGGGAGAGAGAGAGAGAGAGAGAGAGAAAGAGATGAGAGAGGAGAGAGAGATGAGATGAATTGAGGAGAGATAGGAGAGATTGATGGGGTGCTGGGGGAGGGATGAGATTGGAGAGAGATGAGAGAGAAGAGAAGCGATGCGGATGAGGCGAGAGAGAGAAGAGAGAGAGAGAGAGAGCGAGAGGAGAGATCATGATCTAGTGCAGAGAGAAAAGGAGAGACAGAGACAGAGAGATACAGACAGGACAGAGAGACAGACAGACAGAGAGATTGTATTTTTTTGAGATATCGTATAGTATGATAAGTGTGTAAACACAGGTCAGACTGAATCAATATGCCACCAATATCAGTCCACTCTATTTTTAGAGTGTGTTATGTACGTAGTACATGGTAACTTGGGGCCAATAGCTAATATGAATACTACACATTCATTAAAATAATATGGCTTTCCTCATTAAATTGGCAGATATAATTGATTTCAAGATGTTTTCAACAAAACTAAATTTGTCATTTGATGGATATTTTTTCACCATGTCGGACGGTTTTTCAACACTTGAGCCGACACGCGAACCAAACTTCTCTTTATGGTCCGCGCAGGCTAAATCGGACCGACACATTCCGTTTCAGGAGGGCGAAACGTGTCTGACTGTGTTTGCTTGCGCGGCATGCTCAGGCTGATCCGCGTCGATACTTTACGCAAAGTCCATAATGTTGGTTTTTCTCGCGATACGGCTCATATTGTAAAATCGACACGCCAGACGAAACCAGACATTCGCGAGTTTGCGACCAGCAACGTTTTGGTCACGTGTGCCTCCATAACCGTGGAAACATCTAGGTTTGTATTCAGATTTATATCATAAATGACGTCGCCGGGAGTGTAATAAAGCATTGAATAAATTGCGTATTCAACTAGTGTAATAACAATGCTACGTAACGTCATAATGAAAAGCACTGAAATGACCGCGCTATATAGCGAGGTAAAAATATATTTTGCGCTAATAATCGTCGAATTGGAATTCATGATATAAATAGAATATAACATTCGTGGTCATTCAATACATCATTTTATTAAACTCGTTTCATAAAATGTCGTATTGAATGACCACTCATGTAATATCCCCTATTTACCTACAAAATAGTTGATAGCAGGTTGTTAGCCCAAATTTACCAAGAACAAGCATTCCTGGGTTCACGGTGAGTTATCTAAATCCCGATACTCCACGCATTAATGACTTACGATGTAATATGCAATTGCATTACAGTTGAGTAAACCGACTAAAGGACGATTTGTATGTGATTTAACTCTGTAAGATGCACTTTGGCAAAACACATTTCGTTATCACACCTGATCTCTCAGCGATAGGGGGCGTGTATCTCTCTTTGTGTGTACAACAAGCGCTAAGCAAACTCCCAGTGGTCACCCAAGGTCTTTCAATGAGTGCTCAATAAGCGTTCAATGGACGCCAAGGTCGCCAATGTCGCTCAAATATCTCTATAGATGGCAATGGAGTTGGAAAAAACATTGCATTTTGAACTCACAACGAGCGAAACAAGTATCTCCAAAGCATTTACACATAAACGTATATTTCGGACGCTCTCTCGTCTCCAAACGGTCTGCGGTGCGTAAAGGGGGCTGGTTTTTATGCGGGGATTCATCTATGCTGAATACCTCCGATATTGTCATGCCCAGCTTTCAGAAGTGTAAATTCGTAATTTGTGTGCTGTCCCTCTGTTTTTTCGAAATTTACAATTTTTCTGATTGTCCAGGGATCAGTCAAATACGTTTCACAACAAGCTAAACCGATGCACATTATACAAGTAAACGTACACAATGTACAGTTTAATCCATGAAGTTGTATACATAATTCAGAAATTTAAGTTAGACATAAGGATCTTAAATGTTTCTTTAAATATATGGAAAACGAGTAGCTAAAAGCGAGTAGCTCAAAAACATTTTGAGAAAATCCTGCAATGAAAAATACGAAAACGGCTGTCGTGCATCGTCAACATTTTCCCTGTTACACTCTAGAGGCTACATTTTGCATCCGATCTTCATGAAAGTTTATCAAACATCATCTCCATTAAATATTGGGACAAGTCGAAACTAGGCATTTGAGGTAAAAAAAAAACTAGGTCACTAGGTCAAATTGAAGGAAAATCTTGTTAAATGATATCTAGGTCAAGTTTGAATATGGGTCATGCCGGGTTAAAAACTAAGTCACAGGCCAAATGAAGGAAAATCTTGTTAACACTCTGGATACTACATTTTAAGTTGAGCATGTCGAAACCTTATCAGAATGATTTCTTGGTGATATTTAGGTCAAGTTTTAAGATGGGTTATGTTCGGTCAAAAAGTAGGTCACTAGGTCAAATTGAAGGAAATTCTTGTTAATTACTCTAGCGCGTTAAGTACTTTCAGTACTTGAGTTTTAACTCGGGGACAATGCACATGCGTTATGTAGCCGTGCTATAACTGAAATATTATTGAAAACGGCATAAAACATCAATAAAATGTCTAAAAGAACTGGAACTACTTACAGAAAGCTTTTTCAAACGCTTGTACTTTTCAGCATACGGATCAGGCTTAACTTCTGTGGTCTTAGCTTCGCCATATTTCTCATCTTTAGATGGCTCTTTGATTCTCCTTCATTTTCTGTATCTTGTTCTTTCCACTTTCAGTTTTATCCGTAGCCTTATCAGTACCAACTGTCTTATTCTCACTTGCATTATCACCCTTGCTAGTATAATTACCAGAAGTATTGTCCTCTTTCGTATCTTTCTTATTTGTGTCTGGCGTATCTGTTGCGATCTGCAGTACGTTTTTTCCTTCTTCTCTTACTTTATCATCTAACGTTTTAGTTTCTTTATCAGATTTACTTTGACTTCCCGATCCATCTTTAATGTCTTTAATTTTATCATCAATGTTTGGTCCACTTTTATCGACGTTCTGCAAAGTGGTGTCCTGTTTGTCTGCCTTTTCAGAACCGTTAATTGAACTAGCGTTGGTTTTCGCAAGTTCTATTATGTCATTTTCTTTTTGTGTTATTGTGTCTACCTGTCTCTTCTGTTTCTTGCGATGAGTCTTATTGCGTTCTTTTATCTGTTGACCTGCAGATTCATCAGATGTTCCTACGCGTCTGCCATTGGCAACTGCTGGTGACGAAGGTTGCTTACTCTCGGAAATATGTCTCCGATCACTAGTCTCTACTACCGTTTGTTCATTTGTAGATGTCGGCTTCCGCACCCGTGTCGATGAATTGAACATATTCGTGCAGACTCTGATTTATAGCTGCTGAATAAAAATACGGATTCCATAAACTTATATTACATGTACGCACTTATTATAGCACAATTAACATAATTGGAAAGTTTTCATGGATGCCCAAACGTCAATTAAGACGTTTGATGGAATAAATGTCTGCCTGTTTTATACGAGGTGGTGGTAACATATATATGTTGTAATATACGGACCATTAAAGACAAGAAAATCACATTTCTTGGGTACCGAACTTGCTTCATCTTTCAATACACTAGCAATTTAATTTTGAAATTCATGGTTTGCTATAGCAGAATCCCCTGAACAATCGTTTTTAATTTCCATACAAACAATTGAAGAGCGATATATATCGATTGTAGCGGATGTAATTGATTTGGGTTTAACGCCATTTACAACAATATTTTAGTCATATTACGGCGACCAGTTCACTTACTCATGTGTTTCATGACTTTTTCACACCAGTACTCCACACAACAAACTTTCCAATCAACTAGCTGCGTTACCACATAGACTATTAGCCAATTGGTGAAAGACGAATGACGCTCGGCACAGTGACTTTTGTCAAATGTCGGAAATAATGTTTGCTGAGCAAGGGTTCGAACTCACAACCCCTGGATTGACAGCCCGCGTCGTTACCGACTTATCTACCGGGGCTCGGCTGAAGCGGAGGTCAACGTCTGACCAGGTTTTAAGGACTCTTGCCATGCCATATCGGGATTTCCTCTAACATATAGTTAAACGTCATTATCCACCTATTTCAAATCAAAACATCATTCTCATCGTCAATAAAATCATTTTATCATCATCATCATCATCATCATCATCATCATCATCATCATCATCATCATCATCATCATTATCATCACCATCATCATCATTATCATCATTAGCATCATCATCATCATCATTATCATCATCATCATCATCATTATCATTATCATCATCATTATCATCATCATCATCATCATCATTATCATCATCATCATCATCATCATCATCATCATCATCATCATCATCATCATCATCATCATTATCATCATTATCATCATCATCATCATCATCATCATCATTATCATCATCATCATCATCATTATCATCATCATCAATATCATCATCATCATCATCATTATCATCATCATCATCATCATTATCATCATCATCATCACTAAACTAAACTAAACTAAACTAGTACTAAGGCCGTAAACGATTTGTTGTGATCAATGTAAAAAATATACCGTATTTATACTGGTTTATTTACCACTGTTTACTATATTTACGATGAACAGTCGATTGAAAAATTCTTCAACACGATTATAAACAGTGGAGTGTGTATTGCTGACTGGTTCTCGTATTGATAGTATCGATAAACTGGCAATCCGTCAATAGATACACCTTTTTTAATCGACAGCGTACCAGTATGTATAGATTTCTTTTACACCTCGGTGTTGTAGGGGAAGATTGTTTGATGATTTACTTCGCTTTCAAAAAGAATTCAGTTATATCACGACGTTTCCTGAGTAAGTTACCAGTACTACTGGTCTATTTATCCTGACACCAGCCAGTCAGTCGTAATGGTAACCCCGCAACCCTGAACGCCAACGTGGGTATAAATTACTTCTATTTTAAATATTTGCTATGGGCGGCCGGCCATCGAACTTGTGACCTCCCGCATCCAAAGCGGACGCTCTACCACTACACCAGCGGGGCGTTAAAATGTTAAGGGAGGTCGTGTGTTCGATCCCCGGCCGTGTCATACCAAATAATTAGGAAATGCTAGTAACGACTGTCCCTCCTTGGTCCACAGGATTATCGTTTTAGTTTTAGACTCGTTCGCTTTTATCATTTTAAATGGACGGGTAGTGGCGGTTACTTACCCAGGAAACGCCGTGATAAAACATATAGTGAAAGGGACGTTAAACACTATGCAAACACACATACCAGTCTATAGCACTGACAGTTTAATTTGTCGTCTGCTGCAGAATTGTCGCATGAGGGAAAGGGTTAACGTAGACTATCGATATATATATCTTTATTTCCTCTATAAATTTAAGATTTTATAAAAGCACACACATGAAATTCACAATAAAGTGGTTATGAGATTAAAATTATCATTCATACAACCACATACACACACACACACACACACACACACACACACACACACACACACACACACACAATCACATTTTTACACGTCAACCTCACACATGGAAAATAACTGTCAGAAATGTATATTATTTACATATAATACGTCCCATGGCTAATCTAACCTCTAAAATAGTAATTGCCGCGGTATAATAGAGATAAATACTTACACTAGTTGCTGCATACTTAAAGCGAAAGCGAAAATATAGTTGAATAATTTATGGAACGTTTACGTGCTATGAAAAACAAAATTCATATTTGATTACAAGTTTCCAAGCATGGTAGACAAATCTGAAGCAGAGCTTTATGGAAACATCTTATCGATCTCCAATAACAGAGTAAAGCGGATTACAAGGGGTGCCGAGCAGTATATCTACATAATTATAACCATCAAGGTATCTTTGGGCTTTCCGTTTCCTTCGTGCAATGTAATGAGTGTACCGTATTTTAAACTAACAGGCATATAGGAGAATCAATATTATAAAATATATATCAGCGTTAAGTAGTGATGTAAGCATTGTACCATCGTAAATAATGTGTTCATTATAAACGTTGTCTGGACCACATATTTTAACGTTTTGCTACACATTAATCGCTGCCAAAATCTCATTTAACGAAATCTCATCCTTTGTATTAATCAAAGGGTTACCCATACCTATACATTTGAGTGAAGTGAAGTAAATTAATCCCCCCATGCTACGGCAATTTGTTTGGAGTCCCTTAATACTGAATTGCTGAAAGGAACGTAATCGATTCCAATTACACAATTCGCGTTTGACTGATTTGTATGCAACATAAAATCCGAACGTATGACCTCTAGGCCTTCCTTCATCAATCCATGCATTTCCTTTACATCTCATGATATAATGTAATTGCTTAAAGTTATATCACGGCGTTGCCTGGGTAAGTTACCAGTACTACTGGTCTATTTATCCTGACGCCAGCCAGTCAGACGTAATGCTAACCCCGCAACCCTGAACGCCAAAGTGGATATCAATTACTACTATTTTAAAGGATTGAGTATGACCCGGCCTTTGATCGAACCCGCGACCACCCGCACGCTAGGCGGACGCTCTACCACTACACCACCGGGGCGTTAAAATGTTAAGGGAGGTTGCTAAGGGCTAAATATCGAAGTCAAAGTAAGATAAAATAATATCGGAAACGTTGATAATGTTGTTTTTTTTACCATTGTTATTAATGTCATTTGGGTCTATAATAATAAGACTTTATTCATAGATGGTGACTCATTTAGTAATTGGCTATTTTACAATGAAGCTATCTTGATAGCTATCATAAAAGATATGCAATGATGAAACAATTAAAAAACCCATCCTCAAAAATCTCAACTAACCCACACTCCCCCTTAAACAAACAATATCAATCCCCCCCACCCAACACATCAAAAATGAAAACGTCATATATGATACAGAAGCGTCAAAAATAAACAATTGTAAATACTGTATCAACGTTTTAGGTAATACATGGAAGTAAAGTGTTTGTTGAAAAACAAGTTACCCACATGTACTGCGACTGACTTTCTAAAGGTAATACATCTCATACAACAGAATGACATGGAATTGCATTTATTTGTACTTGAGAGTAAAATAATAAAGGAAGAAAGACTCCTGATTCACAGAGGATGACGTTTTGATACTATGTGGTGCATAATTGCACATTTAAATTTTGTAAGAATTGAAAGGGACCTCATGTTTGAAAGTATGGCATTCCATATATGTACACCAAAAAAGTGTAGGCTTTTTTGTTATAGTTCTGTAGATGGTTTCGGACAAGACTGGATATTATTTCAAATTCGCTGCCTGAACACGCTCAATGTGTTCTGATATAGATACAACATTTGAGTCACGTGTCTTAATACGTCTGGGTACAGTAAAGACTAAGGCGAGCTTGTGCATACACACAGTCTCACCAGGACAGTCACTTTCTGTCTACGCTTAGTTTCATTATAGAAACATTTTTACAAAAATAAAATAATTGAACTGTTGTCCAATTATTGTTTACGTCAATTTACCGTTAGAAAATCTCTGTGCGCAGAGTCAATAATACCTCACATAGGTAGACGTGGCTAAAACAAACACATATACAATTCCAATTATATTGTAAAGAATAAAAGTGGGAGTCACATTTAAGCTATCAAGCAGTTTTAATACATGTATACAATTATAGAATCCGAGTTCTAACCAATAGACAACTTGATATTGAAAATGGAGACAATATCAGATATGATGACCTATACAATGACATTACCTTTTGCGCTGTTTTTAAGTCAGTGCCAGTGTTGAGAACTATATATAAAACACATAAATGTACATATTCGTGTATGGTATCTTCTATTAACTAACACAATTACTTACACACTCTTAATTCAAGTTCCAAACAATAAACAACTTTATAGTGAAAAAAGGAGACAACATAAGATATGATGAACTATACTATAGTATTACCTTTTGTTCTGTTTATTATTGACAACTACATATAACAACACATGTACATATATATTAACTAACACAATTACACTATTATATACACAATCTTAATCCAAGTTTTAATAAAAATACAATTTTATAGTGAAAAATGGAGACAACATGGGGTATAATGAACTATAATAAAACATTACCTTTTTTACTTTTCACTGCTTGAATAAGATGTTATCCTTTTATTAATCGGTACTTGAGTGTTGGTATCTATACGTAACAAAACACGTACGTGTTCGCGTGCTTTGTCTTTCAACTTTGGCTGTAACTAACTCAGTCTTCTATAATCTAATTTACAAGTAATATACCACTTATAATTGAAAAAAGAATCAGACAAATTAAGACACATGTATAACGAACTATACTTAACTATCTATTACAACATATTTTCACGTTTTATTAGTCAGAACCAGTATTGACAACTAGCATAACAGATCCATGGTTTCTTTTCTATTAAATTACATCATAATTATCCTAACATAATCAAAACACCATGTTGGTGTTGAAAAAAATCAAACCAATTGCGATGTAAGAAAATTGAGATGTAACGAACTATACTTTACTATTTATTACAACATGTTTTCACGTTTTATTAATCAGAACACATCCATGTATTCTCTTCTAATAACTAACATCATTATTAACCTAACATAATCAAAACACCACGTTGTTGTGGAAATATATGAGACAAATTGAGATATAACGAACTAAACTTTACTATTTAGTACAACATGTTTCCCCCGTTTATTAGTGAGTATCAGTGTTTACAACTAGAATAACACATCCATGTAAAATCATTTTTAAGATGATATGAATAGCAATATTAATGAATAGCAATATTAATTCACTATATACAGACGTTCAAGAAAACATATCAAATAACTGTGACCCAGATGTTTTAGTCAAAGGTTTTACAGACTACTTAACTTAAAGCGGAGATAATTATTTTAAACAAACCTACACCTCAAATAACCAATCCCAATTTCAAAACGTACGCAATGAACATATAGAATGGTTCGACGCGGAATGTAAAAATAAAAAATATAATTACCAACAAGATTTGTGTGTATATAATTTAGAAATAACGGACGAAAATAGAATATCATTTCATATCTAAACGTAAAGAATACAAAATATACTGCAAATATTCAAAGCAAAACTATAAAATTCATTTTGCTCGATCTTTACAAGAACTAAACAATAAGAAACCACGGGAATTCTGGAAATAATTTAAATAAAAAAATATCCCCGACGTTTTGGAAAACATTGATAAAAGCTCGATTTACGAGTATTTCAAAACAATAATTTCTCGATTCAATCAGTAAGAGGACAATGAGTGTATGGAATTTTTGAATAATTATGACAAATCTGATAACCAAGATGCAGGTAGCAATGGAGATTAAAAGAGCTTATTTAAATTTAAATATCAATAAAGCGTGTTCACTAGATACTATTATATATGAAATGTTTAATAAGAGGGTATCGATATTTTGAAGCAGCCTTTAGAATTATTATTTAATGATATATTAGATAAACCAACATTGCCTAAATCGTGGTCACGTGGCGTTATCATCCAAATATTCAAGAAGGGAGATAACTCCGAACCAAACAATTATAGAGGGATAACCCTTACCAGTTGTTTCGGAAAATTGTTTATGTTTTAATGAGCGAATCAAACAGTCGTCAGTACAAAATGATGTACTTACAGACGCTCAGTTTGGTTTTAGAATCAAATACAGCACAACTAACCCTATATTCCTGTTAATGCTTTCATAGAAAAACAATTACAAAATAAAAAGAAACTTTATTGCTGCTTTGTAGATTTTAAGAAGTGCTTCGATTCAATTTACCGTAATGGCTTGTGGTATAAACTTATTGAACAGGGTATTAACGGTAAACTATTCAAGATTATACGTTCTATGTACGATGATATAAAACTTTGCGTGAAACATTTAAACAAGTTATCGGACCTATGTGAATGCAATGTCGGTTTATTGCAGGGTGTGGTCAGCTCACCTATTTTATTTTCACGTTTTCCTTGACGATATAAGATTTTTTCCTAAAAAATAACGATAACCCGGGCCTCACATTAGATAAATTAAATATATACCTCTAAAAAAGAGGATCGCCTACATATGGAATTATTACACACATGTACGCAAGAACACACGCGTGCATGTACGCACTCATAC
Organism: Serripes groenlandicus; assembly: GCA_031761405.1. Taxonomy (NCBI): domain Eukaryota; kingdom Metazoa; phylum Mollusca; class Bivalvia; order Cardiida; family Cardiidae; genus Serripes; species Serripes groenlandicus. The sequence continues at coordinate 16,476 of JASEVX010000531.1, forward strand.
ATTTGCACGCGCGAGCAAACACGCTTGCTTATATATAGGTGAGTGTGGTTGATTATATATGTATAAATTATGTTTATGTTTGTATATGTATATAAATATATATGTATATATGTGTATGTCCATATAAGAGCGTATGCTTTGCATTGCATATCGGGGTGGATGTTCGGATCAACTACGAAGGACATCCTCACTGACACGTTCTGTTCAGTGTACGCGTGTGTATGGTATTTGTTGTTTTATCTTTGTTTCCATATGCACGCGTATATTTTGCTTTGCGTGTCAGGGGGAAAGGCCGGATCAACTACGAAAAACGTCCTCACTGACATGCTCTGTTCTGTTTGCGCATGTGTATGGTACGTATATGTGTTAATAAGCACGCCTATAATTGCTTTGCGTGTCAGTGGGGATGTCCGGGTCAGTTACGAAGGATACTCTCTCTGACATGCTCTGTTCTGTGTGCGCGTGTGTTTTGTTATATTTCGGAAATTAAAGACTACCGGAAAAGTATATTTATGAAGCAATATCGAATTGAATACATGAAACATTATGGTTACTTCCGCCTACAACATCTTCATCTATATTCTAATTGAAATTGAAATATTCTTATTCCATGACTATTTAACAAAAATAACATTTTGTTCAAGTCAGATGTAAATAAAGATTATGTTCTATTATGTTCTGTATTCTCTTCTATTAAGAAACATAACTATTAATCAAACATAATCAATACATCACATTGTTGTGGGAAAAATCAAGACAAGTTGGGATATAACGAACTATACTTTACTATTTATTACAACATGTTTTCTACATTGTATTAGTCAGAACCAGTGTTGACAACTAGCATTACTGATCAATGTATTCTCTTATATTAACTAACTTCATTATTATCCTCACATAATCAACACATCACGTTGGTGTGGGGAAAAAATTATACAATTTGAGATTAGTTTTTATTAGTCAGTTTCAGTGTTGACAACTCGCATAGTACGTTCATTATTACATTGATTGGCAAACAAAGGACAGTACTGTCCATCATGCAAACTATTCTCTGTTATTAACTAACATCATTATAATCACGGTCTTAATACGATCACAAATCAATACACACAAGTCTGGTATATATATATATATATACATACATGTAGAATGTCTATCAAGCGTGTCTGGTCTGCAGATCGAAGCGGAATACGGGTATTGGAGAAAACGTGTAGTATATCATAATTATACCCTTTATGGCAATTTTCCGATATCGATTTTATTTAGACTTCGATTTTATACAAACGTCTTTTGTGAACTATTTACTGACGACCACGGACTCGGTGCGATGCATACTTAAATGAAATATCGATTTTATGTATTGTGTCGAATTGGATGACCGCGGATAACTGCACTAAACACAAATAGTTGAACAAACGTCGTTTATGTTCGTATTTCATTCGTTTATAGTGTATAACTAGCAAATATACACACGTCTTTATGCTTTTTTTTTTATTGTATAGTGCTTTACGCGGTTTTCATTTTTTTGTTTCCCAGTTATATCACTGAGTTTCCTAGGTAATTTACCAGTATTACTACTCCACTTATCCTGACACCAGCCTGTCAGTCGTAATGGTAACCAATTAACCCTGAGCGCCAAGGAGTGAAATCCGTTACTTTCATAATTTAAGTATTTGGTATAACTCGGGAGATCGAACCCGCGACCGCGACTGCTCGGAGTAGCTAAGCAAATATTAAACGCGGCCGTGTACGGCGAGCTTAGACTTTATATTAAGTAAAGAAATATCAGATATGTACTGTTTTTAAATTATGAAAAAATAAGATTCCATAGTTCATAAATCTTTTGCGAATCAAGTAGAGTATTCTTTCAATAAGAGCTGGAGCTCTTAGTTAAAAATAACACTTAATGACTTAGGTTACAATTATCTTTTACAAAATTACAATATACAATATAATGACAAAAATATGTTAACACAGCGTATAGGAGACAATTGTTGGATCGCCGACTTTTGATTGACAGTTGACGTTAGCTAATCAGATCGCGTAATTCTAGAAACTAAGGAAGCACCGCCATTTTGCCCGACACTTTCAGAAATGTCGTAGATTTAAAAAAAAAAAGTTGATTATGGTTAAACGGTGTTGCTAGGGAACCTGTAATACCGATAGTAGGTATCCAGATCGTCTGAGGAATGGAATTTATTTTATCCCTTTTCCTGAACCTTGAAGAAATCTTGAAAAGGCCAGGAAATGGATACGATTGTGCGGCAGGTAAGACAGTCAGTTCAGCGAGGGAAAAACTGAAGGAAAGGGGGAAAGCCAAACATTTGTACGTGTGTTCAAAGGTAATTTGCATTTTTCAACCTTTAACGTTTAATGTCAACAACGAAATCATTCATTGCAAAACGAAATAAGCTGACACGAGTGATTTGAAATACACACGAAGGTTAAATGAAGTCTATTTCGCCCACTTTATCTTCGTACAACGTTGAACAGAACGTTCGGTGGTCGGAGGAAAATATTTCATTCACTCGTTTATTGTTATGTTGCGTTATGCAAGAGTATGAAGCACGTGAGGAGCATTTGATATATTTTACAAATGAAATAAATATGTGATATAATTGATTTCAGGGTTCACCATTTTGATTTGTGAGACTTCGTACCACTATAATTTCGTACAATTCTTGGCGACTTTGTACCACATTTATAATAATATTTTTTTTATTAGAGAGTTTTTCTGCAGTATTAAATATGTGCTAACGGTGTCGATTATAGCAGACATCATAGGGTGAAAAACGGATGACAAACTTTGTATTACATGTATTATGAAATTTTATTCAATATTCAAGATGTATGACAACAGATTGAAAATAATGTATGATGAAAAAAAGTTATGTTTACATAAATTTATGATGAAAAACAAAAAGGCATATCACGGGGGCTTTCGACTTAGAGAGAGGTTGTCATAGCTAAGTGCAGGGAATGGGTCTGGGTACTTCAAACACAAATCAAACTATTCTGACATAATGTAAATTTATAACACATATACCACATGCAGACTTTTAAAATCACTAACAACCATTCCTGAACATTTTAGTTGAATTAGCAACAGGTTTAAATTCAACATGCTGTTTCTGATGTGTTTGTTTGTTCTTAACAATAACATTGTGTATTTTCATGTATGAGAAGTACCCAGACCTATTCCCTGCACTAAGCTATGACACCCTCACCCCAAGTAGAAAGCCCCCAGCAAGAAGACAACTCCTGTTTTCATGTTGTGTTGTGTATACATGTACCTGTTTCCACAGTTCAGTAATTACATTTTTTATAAATATATCTGGATAAGGCAGGTAAACACATTATGCAGAAGATATCACTGGCTTTTAAAATTTAATTAGTGGTAGCCATGACCTCAATTAACCAAATTAAGCAACTAGCTGAGTTTAAGAATAATTATGATTCTATAAATCTCTATTTACTTCATCACATATACATTAGTAAATAATTACTGTAAACACTAGAATGAATAGCATATAGGAAATCATGGAAAACTTAATTGATGAGTAAGTTATTCTTTTGCCACAATGTTTTTAAAATTAATATCGCTGCAAAGACATCAGAAAGTGTCTATTCATAGGAAAGAGTTTAAGTCAAGTCATGGGGTTCATACCCAGCATGGCAGAGTTGTCTAAATAATTGTGTACAGTACAAAAGTACATTTTTTTTTTTTTTCGGACCTTAAAAAGTTAAAAGCATATATCAACTGAGCTTGAAATACAATTCAAACTATAACTAAACTAATCTAACAATACATATATATTAAACTAATCTAACAATACATATATATTAAACTAACCTATATATTAAACTAATCTAACAATACATATATATTAAACTAATCTAACAATATATATATATTAAACTAATCTAACAATACATATATATTGAACTAATCTAACAATACATATATATTAAACTAATCTAACAATACATATATATTAAACTAATCTAACAATACATATATATTAAACTAATCTAACAATACATGTATATTAAACTAATCTAACAATACATATATATTAAACTATTTACACAAAAAACACATTGTTCATGAAACAACGCTTTTCCTCATGCAGATGCATGTTGATGCCTCTGCAGTGGCAGGCCATTGTAAACTTTTTGATCAGTATCTCCTTTTCACACAGTTTTTTGTAACTCTATTCATTTATCATACTCGTATAATTTGCATCTTAATACATTTTTCATGTTTGACCCAGTGCAGGAAAAAAAATTACAAGTTGGTATTTCTGGTACTCTATAGGTTGAGATAAGCCTATCCATATGCTCTTCTTAGAACCTACACCAGTTAACAGAAGCATCAAACAATTTAGTTTCAGTAATTTGTTAACAGTGTAGATCTGGATCATACTGCAGGTGCAAAGGCTAATCTCGATATACAGTGTTTACACAAGCCAACTTGTACATTGAGAGAAAGGGCTAAATATAGTTTTCTTCTTTTGCCACGCATATTTCATAAGTTATCTTTTGAAGAACAGTGAAAAAGTGTCTGCAAGTGAGAAACATGCTGATTTAGTTTAGACTCTAATCTCTATTTACTTCAACACATAGTAAATAATTACTGTCAAAACCTGAATGAACAGCATATAATTATTACTTAATTAGGTAAACATGGAAACCAAAATTAGACTGCACGGCAAACTGATATTGGTCTATGTTGTTTGCAAACAAAAACGTGTGTAACCCAGTTTCAACATATGATCATTTTACAGGGACCAGAGCAGTGAGTCAAGCATACACTCAAGTCCACCAATCACAGACTGCACAGATATCAATACAAGTAAGGGGTCTTTGGAAACACAGTATCACCACAGCTGCCCAGTTCCCTCGGATTTACAATCGGCAGTGCATATGGGGGCCTGCATAAAATGATATGACATTTTTGTAATATGTGATTTGATGTTAACCCTTCCCAACACACAAGCAATCTGCAGCAGACTATTTTTGAATACATCTTGACAAAACCGGAAATCTTTCAATGAATGTTTAATAATTCAGTTGAGTTGAAAATATTGTCATAAAAAGAGGTATTGCTTATCATGAGCCATTTTATTCTTTTGCCACAATGTTTTCATAATCTGACTGACCCAGAGTTATCAATATGGGTATACATGTATATGACGGAAAGTGTTAAATATTTTTCAAGTTAAACTGAAGAACTCAGTGTGATTTATTTGTATCTATTAAGATTTTGACTATCTGAATATTTTGGCTATCTATTCAGAGAACCAGTCATTAATCGATGAGAAAGGCAAGCTTAAACAAAATTGCCACGACCCCTAGGGATTTATCATGTGTTGCAATTAAAATGCTAATTCACTGTAAATGGGAAAGCTGCTTCTACAAGCTAATCATATTTCAGCACTGCATTACTTACATACTAAAGTCACATTCATTGCTAATCTTTTACTGGTTTGTTTACCCAAGTATCAATGTGATTTGTTTACCCAGGGATCACAAATAAGTGAACAGTTGCCTTGATAAATTGAAATTTTGTTGAAAAAGGCATAGAATCCTAATAGAAGACATCACAATTAAATGAGAGGCTAAGGCTGACCCATTGAGGTGATCACATAGTGGTGTATGTGCACTTTGGCTTGTGGATAATGCATATACAATGTAGCAGATAGGGCTATGCTTTAACCATTTTAGGTGCAGGATATCACCAGCCTATATATTAGTCTTCCTGTAAAATCCAACAATTTTAAACTTGAGAAAAAAAATCCTATCTATTTAAGTAGTCAAAAAAGAATTTCAATAAAACCCTTGAGACATTTTGTTTGTATCAATCCTGAGTCCCATTGAGGAAAACTATTAAGTATGGTATGACCCATCCGTGGATCGAACCCTCGACCTCCTGCATTTACGGCGGCTGCTGTACCACTTCACCATTGAAGCTGACCATAAAGACATTTCTGGAATATTTCTTCACTCCATAAACCATATTATTACTGAATACTGTGCAAATATGTGAACAGTGTAGATCTTCATCAGAATGCATTTATATAGGCTGGTCTGGATCTTTTTTATTCATTTAAGCCAACTTGTACCTTTTCCCTAGCACTGCAATTATAATTATATTACTTTCATCCAAATACTCACCAGCAGTAATTTATTCATAATTTCCTGTTGTCAACAAATGAAGCAATATTTTGGACCCCTTGGCTTATCCAACTGATTTTGATGGTTATCTTTCAGGCCCCATCATCAATATTACTGTCAGAACATGTGCACACTGACCAGATAACCTGCAATGAATTAATGCGTTATATTATAGTGTTAAAAAATGTTTGTGTATATATTCTGAATATTCAATAGTGATAATAACATATTTGCTTTGTCCATATTTTGTTTAATTACCCTTTCCTACAACACACTTGCAGCAGACAAACAGTGTGGAAGAAGGAGAATTTGGTCAATATGGTTACATTGTTTTCTGATATCGTCTGCTGCTGATGATGTTATAAAATGATGTTGTCAGATTGATCAAATGCATGTGGGAAAGGGTTAGCTTCCTCTAAGAGTTTATTCCATAGATTTATTAAACTTAAACAAAACATGTTTTTTTTTATTACTTTATATAGTATTCAATCATTAATATCTGAATCATTATACCAGATTTGAAATCATCCTGGAAAAGAGAGGAATTACACTCTAATAGTAATTTCATATTTTGACACAATGTTTTCAACTTTAAATCAATATTTACACGATCATTTGTAGATATTGTTAATATTTTCCAATATATGTTTTCGAAAGTCGTAGATAAATTTCAACCGACTAGAAGTACAGTACCGATTACCAGTCAAGCTTGACAGATCAATATGTCGATCCAATTTATCTCTTCACACCTATATGAAAACGAAAATAGGACGAAGGGTCGATCCGTAACGGGGTCGAAATCTCTGTAAACCATAAACATGAATATAATAAAACAAAAAGTAAATGTAAATCAAGAATAATTAATTAAATAACATGATTGTTTGTATTTACCCTGCTTTGCAACCGCAGTGTGCATCACGTATTTTCCCGTTTAATCTTCGAGGCTTATCGCTTACGCTGTCTCTGGTAAATATGTGCTTTCATGTGGACTATTGTTCCAGCTCCAGGAGTATAAACATGACAGAGGCTTAATATTACAGTCTCTGTAAAAAGATGTAGCCCTCTGTTGTTTTCGAGGTATTGGCGAGTACGGCAAATAAGCGGACGAAAAATTGTCCGCGACATCATTTAACGTTACGATGTCGGCCATTGTTGTTATTGTTTACAAATAATGTCGGGCTAGTTACCGTTGCTAATATGGGCGGAGCTAACTCGAAAATTGGCGATCCGACAATTATATACAAGTATGAGATGCAAAACTAAATTAATCAAATAACTTATAACAACAAACGAATGTCTACAAAAGCAATTTTTAAGACTTAGGCTATCCTCTCATCATCTGGAATCGAAAAGGGAAGACATAATGGTATTATTATAGAAGAAAAGGTGTGCAAACTATGTAACTCTAAAGCTGTGGAAAGCGGATATCACTTCATGTCATGCTGTCCCAAATATACTGATTTACGCAATAGGTTTAATCTATATCAAGTATGGGGCCCAATTTAGAAAAAACAAATTGTATAATGAAAACAAGGAATAAAGGGAAACTAATAAAAATACTTACAGAACACAATGAGTCCTAGAAAGGAAGATTTGAATGTTATACGAAGCTAATGTATATAATATTTATTTCCTCCAATATATGAAGATCATACAAAGATGAGCACTATGATACACACACAAAAAAGGTTATACACAACAACACAAATCTTAAAATTACCGCACTTATATCAGACTCAATGCCTATTATCTGATAGAAAAGATTGAAAACATGTCTGGAACAAAATAAATGCACGAAAATGAGTTTATATACTTCAGGTTTGAGAAATGTTGGAAATGGGAATGTTCTTATTGATAAATGCATCCTCATCTGCAATCCTTACACAATATAATAACATAAATAATTCGGCAGCATTCCTGATGTGGTACAGGATGAGTATATATAAATAGAAATGTTAATCTATCCCCTCAAAACCAGAATACAGTTATATGTACAAAAAGAAAATCAGCCATATTCCTTCTTTTTTTTGTTCTTTACATATATTATGTATACATTGCTCTACAGCGTTGGGTCGAAGGTCAGGTTTGCTAGCGTTACATAATGGGCACCTGTTAACTCCGTCACTCACTAGTCAATGGGCGTACAACTTGAAATTCATACATGCCTACACATGAAATATATACCTTTATTATTAATTTGATATTCTCTTGAGAATTAATTCTCTGTGTTGATTCGATAGTTTAAATATAAAAAATCTTTGTTTATATGTTAATAAGTTTTGCTATGTATATATGTTATATGTGCTTCTATGTATATATGTTTGCCATATTTATATAATTTGTATATTTATATAATAGGCAAACTGCTTTGCCGAAAATTGAAATAAAAGTATTGATTTTTTTTTTAATTGAATTGTAAATTTATAACTTGTTTTTATGTTCTTGTTATGTATATTCAGAGACATACAACGTACATGGCAATATGTCTCTGGTACATTGTTATACCGAAACACAAAATAGTATTGTTATTTTATTAATTAATATTATTATAGATGGAATTCGCTTTTGCTCTCATTATCTAAACATGAAACTAAACAGTGGAGCTCCGTCAGGCGTGAAATGTAAACATAATCATAATAAACAACATGGGACGAGAAACACGAGTACATTTCGATACGGTGAATTATACAATATGTTTTTCTTTATTCATGCTGAAGATAATGCTTTTCATAATGAAACCATTATCTTATTTTAATGATACCTGTACAACCACAGCGTGGTGTTACACATGTTAGTTTACATAGCCCGACTTGATTGAATGAAAATTCAGGAAGTAATCCATTCCATAAATCTTCGAGGTCAGTGGTTCGAAAGACCTATCCAAGTGTCGATCAATACCTACAAAGTTATGAACTAGTTCGAGTTATTACGACCGTCTGTCTCTGGCCCGGGATTCCGCTTTGGCCGAATTGTTATCGTGGGATATTTAGAACAGGGCTTTTGGGGTGTGCTCCCTACTCAGGCCGGTCTAGTGGAGTGGAAGTGGTAAAGGCACATTCCCTGGCCCATCATTAGTTCGTTCACCCAGCGATCATAGATAAGTGCTCTCTCGCTCTCTCTCTCTCTCTCACACTTTCTCTGTCTGGTTATGTGTCCCCACACTTACGGTTAAGTTTAAGACCAACGTTGTGGGGACACCATGAAATACTAGTTTGAACACGAAGCTCTCGAAGTATAGTGCTTCATTACCTTCATCTTAACGAACTGTTTTCAAAAAGTTACTTGCAGAAGCATAGATATAGATTAAATTGGGCAGACATGTTTTCTGGACATTTGCCATAGTTATCTCATTTGTCCCCAGACTTAATGTGGACATCTATTATCTCAAATTGTAATCTCTATTTGTCCTCAGACAGTATTGGGACATGTCCTATATCACTTGAGTTGATCGGTTGAGTGAACAAAAAGCCGTCGAAGTATAGTGCTGCATTACCTTCAACCTAACGCATCATCTCCAAAAGGTTAATTGCATTAGTTGTGGGGACATTTGCCATATTTATCTCAGTTGTCCCAAGACTTAATGGGGACATATATTATCTCAGTTTTTAATCTCTATTTGTCCTCATACAGTATGGGGACATATTCTATATGACTTGATTTGAACAAATGTGTGAACACAAAGCTCTCGACGTATATTCTTCATTACTTTCGTCTTAACGAAATCCTAAACGTTATTTGCAGTAGCAAACAAAATGATAACTTTAGGACCAGAAAAGTTCGGGTACAATTGCCGTATTCATCTCATTTGTCCCCAGGCTAAATCTCAAATTTTTAATCTATATTCCGTCCTCAGACAGTATGGGGGACATTTTCCTTCTTGATTTGAACGAATTTGTGAACACAAAGCCGTCGAAATATAGTGCTTCATTACTTTAACGAACTCTCTCCAAAAAGTTATTTGAGTAGAAAATACATTGATTATATAGGGCAAAACATTTGTGTGGACATTTTCCATATTTATTTCATTGGTCCCCAGACTTAATGGGGACATCTTTTATCTCAAAGTTAAATCTCTATTTGTCTTCAGACAGTATAGGGACATGTTTTATCTCAAATCTCTAATCTTTTTTTGTCCTCAGACAGTATAGGGACATGTTTTATCTCACTTGATTTGAACGAATGTGTGAACACAAAGCCGTCGAAGTATAGTGCTTCATTACCTTCTCCGAACACTCTCCAAAAAGTTATTTGCAGTAGTAAAGATATAGACTATATAGGGCAAACATATTGTGGGGACATTTGCGATATTTATCTCATTTGTCCCCCAGACTGACTGAGTACCTGTATTATTTCAAACTTCTTACCTCCATTTGTCTTCAGACAGTATGGGTTCACTTGATTTGAACGGACGTTTGTTAAAAACGCTGTAGGTGTCATTCAATACTTGAATCTTAAGTTGTCCCCACACTTACGGGCACATGTTTTCTCATTTAGTAGAGATAATTGCTGTCAAAATTAGACATGTAAGTTCCTTACTGATCTAATGTATAATGTTTTGTTTATGAATATGTATATTTGTCATTATACGGTCATTCAAGTCGTGCTATTCGTACACAATATACGCTAAAATATGGATTGAATACTAAAATTATGTAATGACAGATTCCTCACAGTCCTTTTATTCCATTCAATTTGATACATAATAACCTAGCTGCCGGGACGGCTAGCGCTCATGTCTAATTTTCAGGGAGCGTACCTGGTCCTGACACACTTATTCGTTACGATTTAAAAGAAATTGCGACCCGCGTCATTCGTTCTCACCGCCGACTCATGTGAGAAAGGTTTTTGCAGATAAATTGTGCTGAGTACTGGTAAGAAACCCAGAAAGCATGGTTATGGTATATAAGTTATTTTTTTTGTAAATGAACTTAATCCCATTCAATCAATCAACCGAATTCCTGACTTGTTAGTCTGCGTGATACTGGATACTCTAAAACTCACCTTATGTTAATCGATTTGGTTTTCAAGCACCTTCACTATCAATATACATGTGTGTTTGTTTGAAAAGCGTTAAACACCGCTTTAGCCAACCGACCAACACGATCAGTTTACTGCAATTTACAATCTTCAAACTTTGTATATGGAAGTATAATGACTTGAATTTTGTTAACAAAGATGTTACGCCAATGGCCAATTGAAGACAATAGAAGTGCTGAAATCATCTGCCAAGTCCCATGCTGACCTAACCATTTCGTCATGGCTACCTTTTCACATATGTACACGTAAAGCCCCATCCCCTTTGTAGTTACACCCGAGTAACACATTAAGAAAGGATGCAGACACAAATGCTGATTCAGAACATTAAGCGACTACAGCTCGTCTACAATTAGGTGCAGGTGAACTACAAATTAGACCAAGCAAAATCAAGAAATAGAATAATGTTTGTTTCATTTTTAAAATCGTTTTAAAACTTAACTTTTTTACAATCATATGGAAAAGAATACCATTTGTAACATGTTGCTCTATACAAATAAAAGCACTGAATGTGCTGACGGCCTCTGGGCTGCAGGAAGGTTGGAGAAGTAGGGAAATTGTGAAAGGAAATAACAAGTACAGGTTATGTTTATGTATTTATTGTTAAGAAGTTGAAAGATCATAAACAAGAATAGTAAATATTATGAAACTGCCAATTTAAAACAGGAGGATCTTGTTTGGACTATATAACTCAGCTAAATGCAAGAGCTCACAAGTATACACATTTAAGACATGAAGAATCAAAGGAAAATTTGACAGCAGGTTTAGGCAGAACATTTTGAAGTTTCTGCCTTATTATATTGAGGTCAATGTTAAATCAACTTCCTTCAAGTAAAAAATAATTCTCTAAACCATGTACTAGACTGGAAGAAAATGTCTCATCATTGCAAAACTCACCAAGACAATTATTCTGACAAAGATTAAAAATGAAAAATCCAGAATGTTATCGAGATTTTCCTTCGTTTGGCCTAGAGACCTATTTTGTTTTACCTGATATGACCTATACTCGAAAATGCACTAGATATTACCAATACAAACATTCTGACACAGTTTCAAGCTGCTGAAGCAAAGAATGCGGCCTCCAGATTATTAAATAGATAATCCTTCAATTTGGCCTTGACCTAGTTTTCAATCCGGCATGAACCATATTCGAACTTGGCCTAGATATCATTAAGATAAACATTCTGACCAAATTTTAAAAAAATGTGACCTCTACATTGTTGAAAAGATTTTCGTTCAATTTTGCCTAATGACCTAGTTTTTGAACAGACATGACCAATATTCAAACTTGACCTACATATCATCCAGACAAACATTTTGAAACAGTTTGAACATGCTCAAGTTAAAAATGCAGCATCCAGAGTGTTAAGAAGATTATCCTTCAATTTGGGTAGTTACCTAGTTTCGGACTCGATAAGACCACTAGTTTAACTTGACCTAAATATCATTCAGACACAATTTCAAAAACAAGGTTTTAAAGGAGTGTCAGTGGAAATAAATACATATACTTATAGAGCGAAAACGTTAGAAGAAATCGAACTGCACGGTTTAATACTGATATAACTAGTAGACCGAGACATATTGGTTAACAATAATGCAGGTATTTAAAAGTCTTCATGCCGATAGCTTATAGGGAAAAGGTGGACCAGGTCATAGCTTTGTTTTATGTTTTTACAGTGCACTAGAACCCTTTCACATCCACACTGATATATGTGATTTTAATGAAATATGTAAAAAGGGTAGATCAGGATCGGTCAGCACAAACCTGGGAAGTAATCCCGATCCACACCATTCACTTTCATCTAAACAACAACGATTATGTCATTGGTTTTGTAAATTCTGATAGAAACGGGCTGTAATAACAACATCAATCCAAATGCAAAAACATCAAATAGTTCCTTTCAATTGATTATTTTTGAAATTTCGTAAGTAAAGTCAATATCATTGGGACATTGAAAAACAAATACTCATAAATTATGGAATAACGCATGGAAACAAATGTCCACATATACAATATGACCAAACAGTACCGATTAGATGTATAGTAAAATATGTCCACACCAACTTCATGCGTATCAATCACACTGGGCCGCTGCTAGGGTAAAGGTACTTAACCTTCAGTGTAATATATTTAAAGCTAAAATTAAGTATGGGTACCACTATAGTTCAATTCGGCGAGCGTTCATGGACATGATTTCATTAACATTTAATTGTGTTCACAAAGTGGAATGGGGGCATGTTTGTTCATATTGTATCACACTGGGCCGCCTCTCCGTTGTAGGTGTTTGACCATTAGTATGACATTCATATACATGAACAGGGTATTAATGCATGCTGTTACAGGAAACTATTCAACTTGTAAACCCTTGTTTCAGTGCATTAATTAAAACCAGTCATTTGGAGTCAGATTCTGTTTTACATTTCTGATTAAGTATTACATATGTCTTAGCTAATTTATACATCTAAGCAAAATACATATTGACAATAAAGAATGAAATATCCGAGTAAAAGTTGCACGAAAGGTGACGTTTGAGTATGCAGTATTTGATATACATATATTTAAGTAGAAATGTGTGTGAGTATTCAACTGTTAATTTACATTGTTTTATGAATAGAAGCAACTGCCGAACATTCGAGAATTCGATCATTAAGGATGTAAACGCTGATCTCGATCGACCCTGATCGCTTTTACGTTTGATATTTATGTACATATAATGTATATATACATTTGTTTTAATACAAAGTTAACATTTTTGTTTTTTCTATAAATGTAATTTTATAGCAGACGACTGAAAACATATTGTATAGTATATGTGTTTGGACTGTAATCATATTTTGATTCTTTGATTATGTATTATATTGCTACTTCTGTAATGTTTGTACAACCGATATATACGTAACATTTCTGTTCCGTGGAACTGGTATAGCACGAAAATAGTCAGCTGTGATCTAAGAGATCAAAACAACACTAACCCTTCTCGTGCTATTCTCTTTCTTTTATTTCAAATTGGTCTCGAGTAATTCAAAAAGACTTTCTACTTTTGCGTCTTGTTATGTTTTGATCTAAATTCTGTTATAATATCCTTGATGTTTTCAAAAATGTCAAATTCTATTCTTTCATTTTCGTGTGCAAGTCCGAAGACCGAGCCATTGAAAAGGCATGCACTCTGTATTTATTCATGTAAATATAGTCTATTGATTAAGCCAGTGTTCATTTTGTCACATCATCAACGATTCTTGATTTCACATTGTTATTGACTGTTTTGATAATCACTGGTATAATTCCAGATTTCTTTGTTGGTAATATGTGGATTGCGATGAATTATGCTTTTGATAGATTAACACATTGTGTGTTGAGGACAGAACATACTGTTTTGGTTAAGGTTTCTTCTGTTTCATAATTTGCTTCTGCATTGTCCATTATTTAAAAACAAATCGAGAGTACTGTTCGTTATAATTTGCCATCTTCGTTACTTCATTCAATTTTTGTAGATTTTCTCTTATCTTTTCCTTCATTTCATAATTGTTGTTTTCAAAAAGCTCTTTATTACTTCTTAAAGTTATAAAAGGTGTATTTGGTGCGTGGTCAAATACGACGGATTACACTATGGTGATGGTACGTCACTGAAATATGATATGAGGTCATTGAAATGGGAATTTATTTAAATGTGTTAATTGTGTTATTTTGCTATTTAAAATATAATAATGTGTATATGTTTTCTTTATTTTGTCTTAAAGGTTGAACAAGGTATAACATTAAAGGAAAAATATTTTGCAGTAGCTTAACATGGCACTGTATCGTGTTCAAATACGACGTATTAAAATATGGTGATAGTACGTCACTGAAATATGATGTGACGTCATTGCATTATGAATTGTATTTTTAAGGGTGTTATTTGTGGTATTTCGTTATTAAAGATATAATAATGTGTTTATTTTTTCTTATTCCGTCTTAAAAGTTACACAAGGTACAGTATAAAAAAGAAAACTATATTGCAGTAGCTAACCATGGCACTGTTTTGTCTACTTGGGGCGTGGTCAAATTGACAACTCTCTCTAATGTCCACACCCTCAAAGACAACGCGTAATCATGTATCGCTACTGAATATTCCGTATTTATCACATAAAGCCCTCTCTGTGAGTGTCAACATGCCCTTACATAAATATCATATATCATATGAAACTACTAATTTGGTTTCCATTCTTACGCTCAATTCTTTGTTACAACGCGGAAACCAAACTATGAAAATGACGTCACTTCACCGGTTTGATGTCATAACGTTGGTCACGTTGGCGCCAAAACTGCTAATTTCATGTAGAAGTATGGTAAAAGTTAAGTACTTTTTTTTCGAAATACGCATCATAAATCACTTTATGTGATAAATAGAATATATAATTCATGTTTATTTATTATCACTTTTAATAAACTCGTTAACTAAGCTGAATATGACGCTCGCAAATGCTCGCGGCATATCATCTTAGTAAACAGGTTTAATAAAAATGATAACGAATACACACTCATGAAATAACCCCTATATATTAGACGGTACATACATTATATTCTCTTTGTAAATCTATATTTCTATATATTAGACGGTACATATATCCTCTTCGTAAATCTATATTTCTTATTTATTCATCTTTTACGATGGTTAAGACGAAGCTTGAAATCATTGTAGCAAGAGGAGAAATTGCTCAAAAAGATATTATTCCGATCATAATATGCATTTTTTTCATTTGCCACAATGTTTTTAACTTTATTCAATAACTGTTGTTTCATTTCCATACTTTGGACTAAGCGTTTTCAAAGTCATCTGCTACAGATTTGTTGTTTGTTGTATGTGAGAAGGGTTAATAATTAGGTACTAGTATATCTTTATTAAAGTTGCTGACCTCCAGATTATAGATAGTATAATCAAGGTTTAAAAACTGTTCAAAAGTTGTCTTGAAACATTAAAATCATAATCCTGGGAAAACATTATAGCAATAATTTCACTTTCCAGTACAATAAACATCTAAATATTGATCGTTTATGCTTCATTCATACTTTGTAGACATACCCAGTAAGCCAAATTGTGTACATTTTCAGTACTTTCAATTTAATGTTTTTTAAAATTTACTGCCGAAATAGTTTTGAAATATGTATTATTTACTTTGTGGTCACTATTAGCAATATTTGCAGAAGTTTCAAAATTTCAAAATTTTGATCTCCACCTGGAGTTCAGCAGCTTTAAACATGAATATCCGATACGCAATTCAATAAAAAGGAATAAAAAAAACCTGAGTATATGCCTGTACATTTTCCGGCGAAAATACATGCAGATTGTCATGCGCAGTTCAAACACGTCAGATTAAAATTACGTATTGTACACGTGTATAATACGGAAGTGTGACGTCAGCCAGTGCCCGGTTTCCGTTTTGAATCTGCGCTACGTGGTAAAATATGCAAACAACCAGTACTATTTAGGAAAATCGTTTCTATTTTATGTATCGAAAACCTACCGTCAAATATAATGGGCTGGACCTACGTATTAAAATACATTATACATTAACTATTCATTTCATGCGTATAACTTTTATATTATAATAAAATTAAATTGAATCTGTATATTTTATACTTTTTTCACTCTTAATAGATTGTAAGTTTATAATAAAAAGAAAAATTACCTTACAGGAGCGATACATGGGTCGTATTGCACGACTCGTAGCGTGGAAAAACAAATCTTACTTGACCTTAGGTCTCGTTAGATATCGATTTTTTTCCACGCTACTTGTCGTACAATACGAACCAATTTATCGCTCCTGTAGCATAATACCCCGTATGTATCAGACAGTAAATATTTTCTCTTTTTAAGACTATATTTAATATGAAATATAAATGAACTACAATCATATTATGATAAAAAAAAATGCTACCCAATACACTTCATAACTTCGTTGTTCACGCCTGTGCAGCAGTGAACCTTGAAAACATTTAGAAACATCTTTGGAAGTATCTAAAAATGAAATTATAATTTGCTGAATATAGTTGAAACCATTGTAGCAAAAGGAAAAATTGTTTATAATGTAGAAATTCACCTATGGTCAAAATGCTTCATAAGTTGTCTGCTGCAGAGGCGTGGAAATTCGTCTGTCTGTGGTGAACGATTAGATGTAAACATTGGTGACTAATTATTTATTTTGTTGGGATTTTACGCAGTTTTTCAACATGATTTCAGTTATATCATGGCGACAGTTCACCTATTCATGATCCCTGGGTAAACAAACCAGTACTAGGCTCGAAAATGTGCCTTGCCCAAGAACACTCCAACATGACCACAGGTGCTGCGACTGGGGATCGAACCCGAAACGCCCGGTTTTGCTCTTTAGTTTATGTCAAAAGCTCATCCATGGCCTTTGTAAACTGTAGAATTTCGGTGAGGTCCATCTTTAGTCGTTTCTCTAAACATTTGTAAAAGTAGTCCGGTGCCTGAAATAAATCGTTGTGGTATCAATGTTTATAACATAAAGCCCTATGTGTGAGTGTCAAAATCGCATTACATAAATATCATATGACACTCCTAGTTTGGTTTCCAGTCTTACGCTCAAGTCTTTTTTCCAACGCGGAAACCAAAGAATGATGATGACGTCACGTCAGCAGTTTGACGTTATAACATTTGTCATTTCATGTATATCTTTTTTCAAAATAAGCCTCATAAATCACTTTATGTGAAAAGCAGAATATCTCATTCGTGTTTATCTATTATCACTTTTAAGAAACATGTTAACTAATCTGAATATGACGCTCGACAAGGCTTGCGGCATGTCATCTCAGTAAACTCGTTTTTATAAAAGTGATACTAAATACACACTCAAGAAATATCATCTATTCATTAACTCCCCTTTTCATTACATTTGTTGTTGGAAAGGACTTTCTTATAATTTTCGAGTGAAAGTCAGATATTGTAATATTTTCAAAAGTATATTGGCTACATACTAGAATCAAAGATGTTTTCAATTTAATATTCTCATGTAATGAAACACGAACAATAAGACGAGTGGCAACTTTTCCCCGCTTAGAAAACATAGATAGTTATCTTTACCGCATTTAAACATAGTACATGTTATTTCATGTATATGATCGGTATGTTTATATGTGTAAATAAGTTTGTATGTGTATATATGTTTGTATGTGTATATATGTGTTATGTGTGTATATATGTTTATATGTGTGTATATTTATATTTATGTTTATATATATATATATGTTTGTATGTGTATATATATATTGATATATATATATCCATTATATGTGTACACATGCTTGTATGTGTATATATGTTAATATCAAAGCTCTAGCTAAGAGGATTTTTTTATATTCTAAACTATTTATTCGACCTCCAAAACCTATGCTGTGGGTGCTCAGTTAGACGATTCTTTTGAGTACCCACAACATAGCTTTTGACGAGTGCTAACATATATATTATGGGAGAAAAACCTGTTTACTCTGCCTTATATCGTGCTCTGTTTATATGTGTATATATGTTTGTATGTGAATATATGTCGATATATGTATATATGTTTGTACCTGGACTAGAGGCCTAAGTACTTGAATAAAGAAATTTAAATAGAAATTTAAATAGAAATTGAAATTGAAGCAGTATTTCAGTTACATCACGGCGACACGATGACTTGATGGCTATCATATACCATTACTAAGCTAGGAGATGTACTTTACCAAAGGTACTACACAATTTAGCCTTGAGATGGGATCGAACCTTGAACGCCCGGTCATAAGTTTCTGTCAAATGAAATCGCACGATACAAATATATTGGTTCTGGTATCAACAAACGTAACTCTCTGTCAGCACAGCTTCTCTATATTATGTGTGTATACTGCAGCGAAGGTAAGGTCTTATGTTAATGAGATAGTCTAATGGAATTGTCTTAGAACCAACAACATGTGATTTGGTTAGGTAATTATTGAGGCATTATGGGGTAAGGAGCTGTCGATCATAGCTTAATTGAACCTGTTGATCCTAGCTTAATTGGACCTGTAATGTACCTAAACTATTTATATTATTATGTTGTTGTTACTTAGACAATTCTATTGCAATCTCATTAAGACAATACATTAGTTATGTTTGTTTATGTGTTGTTTTACGTCATTTTCAACATATTTCCAGTTATATCAAATCGACCGTGTACTTTTTCAGTTCGATTCTTTTGTGCACGACAACATAGGATAAGAAGATCGAATATTATCTTCAGAATACGACTATGTCACATAACCTTTTCCCACATGCACGGGTATTTTGGCGCATATACCACAGACGGCTTTTAAAAAAACAAATGGGAAAATCTTCTTTTGTCACAATATTTTCTACTCTATTCAATGATTAAAATGATTGTTCGTATGTGGGAAAGGGTAAACTAGATACTCAATGAATGTTACCTCTGATCGCATGACGATGAGCTGTGTCAACAGTTTACCATCGATCTTAAACTTCCGAAATCTGGTTAAACACCTGAAACATATCAATTTATAAATTGATTATAGATAAACGCCATTTTCAAACCGTATTTCAATTATATCACGACGGTCAGTGCAACTACAGTTCATGCTTTCTCATACCTGAGACACTACACAACCTTCTCCTCGGACAATCGGGTACCTTCCCATATATACTATGTAGCTCATTGGTTGAATACGAATCGAGTTAGTCAGAATGACTTTTTAAAATCACCGTCCCTGCTTCCTCGTACCTGAGACACTACACAACATTCTTATCAGGCTATCGGATACCTGTCAACATTTGCATGTAGCTCATTGGTTGAACACGAACCGCATTGGTCACAATGACTTTTTAAAATCCTTGGAAAGAATGAGAGGCCGAGTCACTGTTCGAACTGACGTACCCTGGATTGACGGTCCCATGTCGTTACCGACTGGGCTATCAGAGTTTCGACAACACACGAATCATACATATCATTCATTATATTCGAAATCATATGTTTTAACTATCATTACAGTACTTGATTCAAATTTACTTTTAGCAGGCACCTCTGTTAAGTATCCACTTGAAGATTAACCAAAACAACATGTACTTCTTTAATTAACTGTGCTCAGCAGGCACACTTTTACTCTCCCCTGGGTTGCTGCTTAAGACAAGATTGATTGTTGTTATAGTTGTTCTGCGAAAACCAACTTTACCGTAATCGTAACACATGCGCATAAATCACAGTTTACATTAATGCTGGTTTGACTGTGTAGACAACTCTCACAAACCCCCGACCGGTATCAAAATGCAGATATGATCCAACACGCGAGAAAACCAACAGTGTAGACTCTGCGTAAAGTATGGATCCAGGTCAGCCTAATATGCCGCGCAGGATACCCAGATAGACACTTTTCGCCTCCTGTGAATTTTTCTGTTTCAGGAATCATAGTTCTATACCTCTATCCCGATGAGACTGAATGTGTCGGCCCGGCTTAGTCTGCGGAGGCCAAAATGTTAGGTTTCTCGCGGGATTGCTCATATGTCAAGTATCGGACAAACAGAGAAGATCCTGATCAGATTACATGTAGGTGCAGGCTGACTCGAATCGTCTCAGATATATTAGTATTGTTTGATGTTATACGCAGCTTTCAACATTTTGTCTCAGTTATATCACGGCGTTTCCTGGGTAGGTTACCAGTACTACTGGTCCATTTGTCCTGACACCAGCGAGTCAGTCGTAATGTATATCACGACGTTTCCTGGGTAAGTTACCGGTACTACTGGTCCATTTGTACTGACACCAGCCACTCCTTCGTAATGCTAACCCCGAAACCCTTGAGCGTCAAGGAGAGCAGCTATTACTACATTTTGTTAGGTTCTTGGTATGACCCGGTCGGGGTTCGAACCCGAGAACTCCCGTACCCGATTATGGACATTTCGTATGACATTTTTCCAAAAGTTTCTATGAACGTATATACGCGACCAAGATACTTACGTTCCCAAATGGGCCTCTTTTTTCAGCCACGTTGAGAGATTAGCCTGGTCCATGGTGAACACGCTGGACGTAAGAGAACCCCGCGTGAATGGTCTCTTACCTGGAAATATAAACAGTGAAAGAACTGTAACTACCACGTTTAAAAATGTTCGGGATCAGACTGGTAACTTTCCTTGACCGAGGATGGAAGCTTAACTGTTACAAGACCAAGGCGGTTTTCTAAAATTTTGTTTTATTGTGAAGATTTGACCATAAACATAGGAATATTATTCTGATCACAGCACCGGAATATAGGTTCGTATTATCCAGGTAAATTCATTCTCAGATCACAAGTCTTATTTGGAGCAAATGGTTCATTTCTGATCACAGATGATATTTATTTTGATAATGCATTTAATTATATTAATTGTATCTGGAACCTCATCTTGATCGAAGGTGTTTGTTTGTTACGACCTGTATGGCTGTGTTCAGACTATCTGTTCTCCGGAGTCGTCCACTATTTGTGTACGACACACTGAATAATATAGGTTATCCGGTTCAGACCGTTCCATCTATTGGACGGTCCATAGATCCCGGAGGTCGGCATTCGTGTGCTACGACCTATTTGATCATTGGTGTATACTAACCTGGTTCTGTGTACGTCGTGGAGGCTGTTGATGCAACTACTGTCCCGTCTATTTCATCTGAAAATGAATTAATGTTATGACAGCTCAATAAAAACATCGAGTGGCAATGCGATCTTGTACAAGTTTGTTTTTACTTATCAATCAGACACATTTGAAGAAAAATGATATGGAATAAATCAAATGAAAGTATTTGTACATTGATTTACCGATAGTACTTCGGTTAAATGTCGGGGTAATTATCAGTACTACCGGTGAGTAAATCTAGTCTGGTACCCGGTTTTCTAAAGTAAAATAGTACGTCTGGCACGAACCCCCAATGTAGTCTTGTTACCCGTTGTACTGTTGTTAATTAGTACGTTTAGCACGAACAAACAATGTAGTCTGGTACCCGGCGTACTAGAGTATATTAGTACGTCTAGCATGAACCAGCAATGTAGTCTGGTACCCGACGTACTTAAGTAAATGAGTACGTTTAACATGAACCCCCAATGCAGTCTGGATAACTGGCGTACTGTATGAAATGAGTACGTCTTGCATGAACCCCCAATTTAGTCTTGTTACACGGCGTACTGTTGTTAATTAGTAGGTTTAGCACGAACAAACAATGTAGTCTCGTACCCGGCGTACTAGAGTATATTAGTACGTCTAGCATGAACCAACAATGTAGTCTGGTACCCGGCGTACTAGAGTATATTAGAACGTCTAGCATGAACCCCAAGTATAGTCTGGTTACCCAGCGTACTGTAGTAAATGAGTACGTTTGACATGAACCCCCCAATGTAGTCTGGATAACCGGCGTACTGTATGAAATAAGTACGTCTAGCATGAACAAACAATATAGTCTATATCCCGGCGTACTAGAGTATATTAGTACGTCAAGCATGAACCAACAAAGTAGTCTGGTACCCGGCGTACTAGAGTATATTAGTACGTCTAGCATGAACCAACAATGTAGTCTGGTACCCGACGTACTAGAGTATATTAGTACGTCTAGCATTTTTTTTTAAATTATTAATCGTGTAATTGATCCTTGAACTGTCACGTGATAGATACATTACAAGGTCAAATAAATACATTATTTGTTCATGTTAACTACCCTTGTTATTTATTTATCTTGCTATGAACACAGAAAAAAACTTCTCCTTACCAACTGCGACCTGGACTTTTTCCGATGGAATGTCTTTGTTTTGACAGCTTTGCAATTCTCGCAAGAGGCCCGTAAAGGATTTTTCGAACAGATAATTCCCGCTGAAGTCGAAGAACAGTTTGGCCCCTAGCATGATCCCAAGCCAGCCGTCGGGTTTGTACTTCTTCTGCATCATGAGCGGGATAAACAACGTCCTACGTTGGAACGTATACTCTGCTTCTGTTAAGATAAGCAGGGACTCTAGATAAGCAATGTGGAATTTAACTTCTGTTAAGACAAGCGGGGACTCTAGATAAGCACTGTGGAATTTAACTTCTGTTAAGACAACCGGGGACTCAAGATAAGCACTGTGGAATTTAACTCTTTCGACAATGAATTTCCAAAAAAAGAATCGTCCATGTTCAAAATCGGACGAATTTACTTTTCATGTAAAAAGAGTTTTGGAATATTTTGACAGCTAAACGATATGGCTGATAGAAAGTGAATACCCCACTTACTGATAATCTGAGGCCAAGGAAGTGTGAACATTTCTTAACAATATCTCTATTTTTATCCAAAGGGACCACTATAGTGTTGGTACCAAAGAGAATAGCCAATTACTGTATTAGGAATAGCCTTATACTGTATTTAGCATAACCAAATACTGTATTTATAATAGCCAAATACTGTATTTAGAATAGCTAAGTACTGTATTTAGAATAACCAAAAACTGTATTTAGAATAGCCAAACACTGTATTTAGAATATCCAAATACTGTATTTAGAATAGCCAAATACTGTATTTAGAATAGCCAAATACTGTATTTAGAATAAACATTTTACTGTATTTAGAATATCCAAATACTGTATTAAGATTATCCAAATACTGTATTTAGAATAGCCAAGTACTGTATTTAGAATAAACATTTTACTGTATTTAGAATATCCAAATACTGTATTTAGAATAGCCAAAAGCTGTATTAAGAATAGCCAAATACTGTATTTAGAATTGTCAGACACTGTATTTAGAATAGCCAAATACTGTATTTAGAATAGTAAGTAATGGATTTATCCACATTTTTATGTATTTACAACTGTTAAAATAGAAGGAGATCAATCTCTTAGGTTACACTAACAAACGAGAATCGCAATAACCTATGAGCTACTTTTTCTCATTTTAATCGTTAATATAAAATGGAAAAGACCAAGTTTAGTTACAACCGTAATACAATGAAAAAAGCTCAATATCGTAGAACAACACCTTAAACTCCCGCCAGCTCAACAAAATAAAGAAGAGACCCTACCAATTCACTTACCCGTCCTGCAATTTGGAGTGTTTTTATATTTCTCTGACATACCCGGAGGCATGCTCGATTGCGTCAGCCATGGCCTCTAGCGTGAACCCTTTCATTTGTTCTACGTCGATCCATACATTGTAACCAGCGGCCTTTAAATGTAGGTAAACAAGTTGGTTTGTATATGAAAGTGTACTTATCAGATCCGAGTAGAAAATAATGTGCTAAATATGAGAACGTGTAGGTTTCTTAAAAATTATATATTTTCCAAGAGCCTTTCAAATATAACATTCTTTTTTGGCTAATAAAGAAGATCAAAACGAGTGTTCTATCTTTATCCACATTGTGTCAATTTGAATGATGATTTGAACGCGTAAAGCTAGCTATAAACCATCGTTCAATTTGAACGACGTGTATACTCGCCAGTAAATATGAGTGTTATCTCCCTTGACTATAGCGAGGTTTGGTGTAGCATAGTTCTACACTTCCTCTATATCCGGACATTACTTATAGTTGAACTATCCGCGTGGCTAACCAGATAGATGTATTTGAGTCGCGTCAAGTCATTACACATTTCAATGACGGCTTCCACTCAGTGATGAGTATTGGGGAGAAATACAAGTCTTTATTGCAGTCAGTTGTTGAATATAGGGCTGCTTTACACACAAGTATGTGAACAATAATGACTTTGGCAAAGCTACAGTGAACATTGGCGAGACTACACTGTTATATCTTCTCGCGGCACCAGTGTAGAGCACAAACCTCATTAAACCATATTCGTAAAGGAGTAGGGAAAAATTGACGGAAGAGAAGAAATTGCTAGTCAACATCTAAAGAGCATATGTAGCCGCCGCAAGATGTTGCTCTTGCATATGTTATCAAGCCATAACAAAAGGACACGCAATTGTAAAGATGCCTATTCAACCGACTCAATTGTTAGAGCGTCCATCGTACTTGTAACCAATCAAAATCAAATGCTTTCAGAATGGAGTGCTTACCCGCTTTTGCACCAAGTATTACAAGTATACAAGCACCTTGGTCGAGTGGTTAGCGTCGGGGATTAGAACCCGGGCATCCCGGGTTCGATTCCCATTTGCGGCACGACGGTCATGGAGGTGTGCCCTTGGGCATAGCACATTTTTTAGCAAAGTACTGGTTTGTTTACACAGGAATAATGAGAGATATAACTGAAATAATATTGAAAGCGGCGTAAAACCCCAATAAAACAAAAACTGATTGATCCATCTGTCTCAGGATAAACATATCGGCACAAATAGGAGTGTATCCAGGATCAACAGTGATATCACTGCAACACCGTTACAATTGGCGTAAAAACAACAGATACAATATATAATACAATGACGTCAACTATACCTGTAATCTTTTTTTAACTTGCAGAACCATTTCCTGGTCAGACCAACTGTAACTTAACATCACGTGCTGTTTTGATTGGGCTTTACTCAGTCCTAAGATAAATTTGCATGAATTCGAATAATCGAATACATAAAAAATCACGCGAAAACTAGATGGGCGTTCTCAGCTGCTTACTGTTGTTCTATTGGCCGATGGCCTAAATACTTTCAATAACTATTTGTAATTGTCATGTTTATCTAGCTTTTAATGCAAACCAAATACATTTATTATAATTGTCTGTTCTATGTCATTAATTATGTTCTACTAGTAGTGTAAACATATCAAATTGTATTAACATCATGTTGAATTAATGCGTTTACAATAACCAGTATTTAAATAACACCAAGGCGGTCAATCCACCTTCACGTTTGGTCTTTTACTTTCTCGCGATACTTTTCAGAGAACCGTTTTACTAGGTATAATTAAACTTTTCGCTACCGAGCTTTCTCTCCTCAAATGTGCATGATTTTCCACGTAGACGAAAAATTGAGTGGTCCAATTCTCAACATGGAAGATTCGACTTTGTGAAACTCGGCAGTGAAATAGTTAAGATGGCTACGCATTAGGACTGATGCATCGGAGTCGGGATAATTGAAATCGGAAATACTGTACCCAGGCAGCGCCGTGATACAACGGAAATAGAGTTGAAATCATGAATCGAAATCATCATATCCAAGAATAAATTTATTTAAGGAAATAATGACTGAGCCAAGACCTTAGTGCATAACATTGTTTGTGAATTCGTTGATGGAAGCATTGAAACCAGGAAATTATAGTGCACGGAAAATGATACATAATACGTCAGATAAGTTTTCAATTTTGTAAATCATAAATTAACGCTATTCTTATGCGCCGTTATATATGTTCTGTTAACTGTACATTATGGACTGGTGACTTATATTACAAAATAGATATATTTAGTTGTTGATAGTTAATCTGTTTACAAATGTTTAACGCGAAGTCAATCAATATTGTCAACTTAGACATCGTGTAAAAATATATAGATACGGCTGTTTTCAATCAATCACTTAATTTACATACGCGTTCGTGCAGTGTTGTCGTTTTCTCCTTTTATAATCCATAATGCACCACTCGCGTTCTTCCAAACGCGCGAATCTTTAGAGCCGTTTAATGTCTCCAACGAGGCCATCACTTCCGTATTCTCCTTCATCTTTAGACGTACGTCTTTGTCAAAAGCAAGAGTCCAGATCATCGCACATGCAGACGCTTGGCCAATCAGGTCATCGTCTACAAGCATTTTTTGTAACACAGGAACGGCCCCTTTGTCCACAATCTGTAAAGAAATATTGCGCTGCGCTCTCTGAAATCCAATCGTAAAAAATTTGATAGGTCAGGCCAGCTAGCGCATCCGTGCTGTCTGATCCGGTTATGCACTGTTCGTCATTTAGTCATGACGAGTTGAAGAAACCTCTGTGAAGCAGTATCTATGTGGAGCCTTTGGCAATAAAACGCAATGAAACGCAAGCAAGTCATTTTCAAATCTTACAATAATGATGTTAAGGTTAGTTTTCAGAGAAAAGTACTTCTGCCTCATAGATTTGTCTTCCCTTCTTATATATCGCTATTTCATAAAATATTAAGTATACAATTGTTTTTTTGTTCTTTCCCAGTATTAAAAAGAAGCCTCAAATCTGTATTAAACTAAAGTATATTCTTATATCGTCCATAACAGCACCAAAAACTCAAGGGTCATCCCACTTTTTATTTTAGCTATGACGTTAAATGATAGGTCACCCTTATCTCGCACTGAATTTTAGTTTAAATTTCAGAAAATACAGGATGTTCTAAAAATGACTCTGAAGGTGTCAATATAGTCAAAGGCAAACCAGGTTTTAGTTACAAGTCACTCACAGGATGATAGATTTTTTTAAAAAAACACTTGCAACTTTCAGCAAAATCATTATTGTCCACTGGAAGACAATTTCAGTCTTACATATGCAATCCCCTGGACAAAATTGTCAGCTCCGCAAGCCGATCTGAAGTGCTTCCCTTTGACCACCAATGATATGACGGTTAAGGCAGGTAACTCCAGACTAGTTTTCCTGGAGCACCGCTCATTATACTTGAAATCAGATCTGCCTGCACATATACACAAATGAGTCGTTCCACAAAAAAGAATAACATTGTGGACAATCCGTTTAAAATCGACCAGGATCAGCCTAAGCATGCCGCGCAAGCTAACCTGGAAAGACACTTCTCGAATCATGTGGACTTTCTGTTTCAGGAATAATTTCTCTATACCTATATCCCCTGAGACGGAATGTGTCGGTCCGGGTTCGCCTGCGTGGATACGTTTATGACTTTAATGTATTGTGATAATAAACAGAATTCAGGGCAATACTTTTAGTACTTAACGGTTCAACCCTTTTTCACAGGCAGTCCCATTTTGAGGTATATGTCGCGTACGACTTTTTAAAACATTAGGACAGATAGAGAAATTGTATATAAAGAGAAAGTTCTCCTTGTGTCACAATGTTTCCAACTATACTTGATAATACAATTTTCATTTATATAGGATTCCTTATCTGCTTCAAATATATTGTTCACGGGAAATAGTAAAATGATCAATTCGCAACATTGACAAAGAATGCCGTCAATGTGTTCCTCGTTGATCGCACATTTGATACTCAATATACAAACACGTCATACTTATTTACATATTCGAACAAAGGTCAGGTGCAGGTCAATATAGTCGATTACAACTTTTAACTATTTCCCAAATACAGCAGTTCAGAGCTATAGATAAGGGGAGTTTTGCTTGTTCTTAAATCCTTTTTTGATATTTTTAATCAGTGAGACAGTTATTTTGAGTATCCACAACATAGGGTTTGGTTTAATGATAAGAGAGAAATTGTGTAAAGAGCTGAATACCCCACCTTATATGGACCTCTGCCTGAACTAATCTGTAGCAAACGACAGTGAACTACTGTAGACAAAATTTGGAAAATATTAACAATAGGACAAATGATAGTGTAACTATTGAATAGATGAGCAGGTTTGAAAAAAAACAAAAAGTGAAAAGTGAAATTGCTCACTGAGAGTTATTTATTTACCAATTTACCACATTTTGTTCAATAGCTATGGGCTGTAGGTGCGTCAAAATGCGTCTGCAATTGATAAAGGGTTCAATCGGATTTTATCCAGTTTTCAACATTATTTCAGTCACATCACGGCAACTGCTCTCTTATCCATACTTCCTGAGTAAACAAACCAGTACTAGGCTATAATATGTGTCTTGTATATGGGCACTTCACCATGACCGCTGCGACTGGGGATAGAACCCGGGACGCCCTGTTTCAAATTCCTAACGCTAATCACTCGGCCACGGCGGATTCCTGGGTAAGGGTTTATAAAGCCTACCGTCATTTTGTTGCTGTCGTTCACCGCTAGTTTATTCAGTCCATCAACAAGTTCAAATGGACTGAAACCGCGCATATCTTTAGATTCAGAGTCGAGAGCCATGTTCGTCCAATTGATAATCTCTTCTATGGTTTCTGAAACGTAAATTGTTTATTTTAGCGCCAAAGTTACTAAGTAGAATCATCCGTGTTCAGAATCGAGCGACAATATTTTTCATGTTATAAGAATTTTAAGAATTTTGGAATACTTCGGTAATTAACAAGCTATCAATGCTGATTTCAGGTCAGACAATTCGTCATGAGCTGACACCCCTGAATCTGTATTGTTTGCAAAAAAACACGAAAAATGCGATTGGCGCTGAAGAAGTTAACGCCGTATACAATTAGCAGCATTTCGTTTATAATTGACGTGGCACAGAACACATAATCATGTTCCAGTTGCGTCAAACAAGGCTAGAAACACATGCCTTTAAAAAGTAATGGAAACAAAAAAAAAAGAGTAAATAAAATTCAAAAAATATTTTTACAATATTTCGCCAATTTAAGAGACTAAGCCCTCCAAGGCTTCAGATACCAGATGAGCCAATTTTGGGTCTAAATGTATCTGCAATGGTTCAGATCACAGATGAGCCAATTTTGGTCTAAATGCATCTGCAATGGTTCAGCTGCAAGATGAGTTAATTTTGGGTCTAATGCATGGTTAAGCTCACAGATGAGCCAATCTTGGGTCTTAATGCATCTACAATGGTTCAGCTCACAGATGAGCCAATCTGGGGTCTAAATGCATCTACAATGGTTCAGCTCACATATGAGCCAATCTGGGGTCTAAATGCATCTACAATGGTTCAGCTCACAGATGAGCCAATCTGGGGTCTAAATGCATCTACAATGGTTCAGCTCACAGATGAGCCAATATGGGGTCTAAATGCATCTACAATGGTTCAGCTCACATATGAGCCAATCTAGGGTATAAATGCATCTACAATGGTTCAGCTCACAGATGAGCCAATCTGGGGTCAAAATACATCTACAATGGTACAGATCACAGATGAGCCAATCGGGGATCTAAATGCATCTACAATGGTTCAGCTCACAGATGAGCCAATCTGGGGTCTAAATGCATCTACAATGGTACAGATCACAGATGAGCCAATCGGGGATCTAAATGCATCTACAATGGTTCAGCTCACAGATCAGCCAATCTGGGGTCTAAATGCATCTACAATGGTACAGATCACAGATGAGCCAATCGGGGGTCTAAATACATCTACAATGGTTCAGCTCACATATGAGCAAGCCAGGGATCTAATTACATCTGTAATGGTTCAGCTCACATACAGTTAAGAACATCATGAAATTGACAATCTGAGCGGAACGTGATTGGATCGTGAGCGTGATTGGAACGAAGTTGGAACGCTTTATGAGCGGAACGGAATTTTGCGCTCTGAACGAAACAATCATAATGATTGCAAAAATCCAATCATTCGCTCATTGAACGGTTGCAACAACTATCCGATAATTATTTTACGAAACTATTTTATTAAAAGTCATATTTGTATACTAAACTTTTGTTTTATAAGACACTCAAGTATCCGATTGAATTAGAATGTAACAAATATTATTAATATGATAATTTTCGTAATACGAATTGCTACATGTACTTACGATTGTGCTGAAAAAACTCTAGATCGTTTGTTGATATTTAGGGTTAAGTCAAAAAAAAAAGAAATTAATTTAAGCCAATCAAATCGTTGAACGGATTTTGATCGAAAAAAAGCGTTCCAAGTGAGCGTAAAAAAGCGCTCAATCCGAACAGAACGGAAAAAAGCAATCACAATGTTATGAATGAGTGAACGCTTTGAGAGCGGATTGGAACGTGAGCTGAGCGGAACGGAACGGAACGGAGCGGAGCGTGAAAGGTAAATTTGTCAATTTCAAGATGTTCTTAACTGTATGAGCCAGTCTAGGTTCTAAATGCATCTGCAAACACTGATGTATCACTAAGCAATATCAATCCGATATTGACCTCTGACCTCTGAAAAATATCTCGCTAAAACGTAGACTCGACATTTTCTGTGAAAAACACACGGAATTTCAATGATAAATTACAGGAAATTAAACAGCGATACAGTTTCAGTGTTTCTTCATTTGTTGACAAAACCCTAGAAGTGTAGCCATACTAGTTATACGCACGCCAATATACATTGAAATGATAACAAACGGGAGTCACAACAGAACAACAAGACGCGGATAATTATTAGCTTAAACTAATCACGCTCGATGTCTGCTACCTGGAGACATAACCAGTTCTCGCGCCGTTTGTGTGGAAAAATCCCAAAAGCAGAACCCTCTCATCACTGGACTCGAACACAGGACCTTTGGTGAGAGAGGCTGATACTATAACTCTGACTCACTGTCTTTCACAATGTTTCACCAAGGTCACGGTGGGGTTAAATTTATCCAACAATACCTGGTCCTAAGATCTGTTTCTTGTTTGTATCTTCATCGACGATATGTGCGACTGTAAGAATTGACAGAATCTTCATCATTCCGTCAGTGTGGTCTAGAAAGGGGGTTAAAGCCTGTCGAAGTAAGGGATGTGTAAAACAGTGAGTACTACACATGTAAACATTTGTTACCTGATATCTCGCAGTCACGTAAACATTTGTTAACTGATATCTCGCAGTCTTATATAAACAATTGTTACCTGGTATCTCGCAGTCACATGTAGACATTTGTTACCTGGTATCTCGCAGTCACATGTAAACATTTGTTACCTGATATCTCGCAGTCATATGTAAACAATTGATACCTGATAGCTCACAGTCATATGTAAACAATTGATACCTGGTATCTCAACGATTGAGACTGGTTGCCATATCATATTACTTCGAGTCAGAGATAGTATGAAACATGTCCAACCAGTATAGAGTCAGAGATAGTATGAAGCCTGTCATACTGGCATAGATTCAGAGACAGTGTGAAGAATGTCCCACCAGTACAGAACCAGAGATAGTAAGTAGCCTGTCCTACTAGTACCAAGCAAAGGATAGTGTAAAGCCTGTCCCACCAGTATCGAGTCAGAGATATTGTTAAGCATGGCCTACCAGTATAGATTCAGATATAAAGTGAAGCCTGTTCGACCAGTATAGGCTCAGAGACAGTGTACAGCATGTCCTACCAGTATAGAATCGGGGATAGTAAGTAGCCTGTCCTACTAATATCAGGCTAAATATAGTGTGAAGCCTGTCCCATCAGTATCGAGTCAGAGATAGTGTTAAGCATGTCCTACCAGTATAAATTCAGATATAGAGTGAAGCCTGTTCGACCAGTATAGGCTCAGAGACAGTGTGAAGCATGTCCTACCAGTATATAATTGGGGATAGTAAGTAGCCTGTCCTACTAGTATCGAGCAAAAGATAGTGTGAAGCCTGTCCAAACAGTATAGAGTAAGACATAGTGTGAAGCCTGTCCTACAAGTATCGAATAAGACATAGTGTTAATCCTGTCCTACCTCTATCGAGTCAGAGATTGTGTAAAGTTTGTCCTACCAGTATCGAGTCAGAGATTGTGTGAAGCATGACCCACCCGTATCAAGTCGGAGATTGTGTAAAGCCTGTCCCACCAGTATAAAGTCGGAGATAGTGTGAAGTCTGTCCCACTGTTATCGAGTCAAAGATAATGTGAAACCTGTCGCACCAGTATCGAGTCAGAGATAGTTTGATGCCTGTCCCATCAGTATAGAGTCAGATATAGTGTTACGCTTGTCCCAACAGTATATAGTAAGAGATGGTGTTTAACCTGTCCTACCAGTATAGTGCAAGAGAAAAACTGTTCGTGTCATACCAGTATAGAGTCAGAGATAGTGTGGAGTCGGAGATAGGTCGAAGCCTGACCTATCAGTAACGAGATTAAGATAGTGATAAGCATGTACTATCAGTATAATGTCAGATATAGTGTAAAACCTGTCCTACCAGTATAGAGTGAGAGATAGTGTGAAACCTGTACTACCAGTACAGAGTGAGAGATTGTATGACGTCTGTCATACAAGTACCGAGTCAGAGATAGTAGGATGCCTGTCTTAACAGTATCGAGAAGGAGAAAGTGTGAGCCTGTCGTACCAATATAGTGTCAGGGATGGTATGAAGCCTGTCTTACCAGTATAGAGTCAGAGATAGTGTGAAGCCTGTCCTACCAGAAAAGAGTCAGAGATAGTATAAAGCCTGTCCTAACAGTATCGAGAAAGAGATAGTGTGAGCCTGTCTTACCAGTATAGATAAGAGATAGTATGAAGCCCGTCCTACCAGTATAGAGTCAGCGATAGTGTGAAGCCTGTCTTACCAGTATTGAGTCAGAGATAGTATGAAGTATGTCCTACCAGTATAGAGTCAAAGAAAGTGTGAAGCCTGTCCTACCAGTATAGAGTCAAAGAAAGTGTGAAGCCTGTCCTACCAGTATAGAGTAACAGATAGTATAAAGCCCGTCTTACAAGTATCGAGTTAAAGATGGTGTTAAACTTGTACTACCAATATAATGTACGAGATAGTGCGTTGCTGTCATACCAGTATAGAATCAGAGATATTGTGAAGCCTGTCCTACCAGTATACTGTCAGAAATATTGTGAAGCTTGTGCTACCAATATTGAGATAGAGCTAGTGTTGAGCATGTCCTACCAGTATCGAGTCAGAGATAGTGTGAAGCCAGTTTTACCAGTATCATGATAGAGATAGTGTGAAGCTTGTCTTACCAGTTTAGTGTCAGAGATAGTGTGAAGCCTGTCCCACCAGTATAGGGTAAGAGATAGTGTGTGGCTGTCCCACGAGAATCGAGTCAGAGATTGTGTGAAACATGTCCTACCAGTATAGTATAAAAGTAAGAGTGTTGCAGTACTACCAGTATATAGTCAGAGATAGTGTAAAGCCTGTCCTACCAGTATATAGTCAGAGATAGTGTTAGGCTTTCTCACCAGTATCGAGTTAGATATAGTGTGAAGCTGTCCCACAATTATCGAGTCAGAGATAGTATGAAGCTGTCCCGCAATTATCGAGTCAGAGATAGTATGGAGCCTGCCTTAAAAGTATCGAGTCAGAGATGGTTTGAAACCTGTCCTACCAGTATAGTGTAAGAGAAAGTTTGTTGCTATCCTACCAGTATATAGTAAGAGATAGTGTGAAACCTAACCTACCAGTATAGAGACATAGATAGTGTGAAACATGTCCTACCAGTACATAGTCAGAGATAGTGTGAATCTGTCCCACCAGTATCGAGTCAGAGATAGTTTGCGGCTATCCTACCAGTATCGAGTCAAAAATAGTATGGAGCATGTTAGAGTGTTGCTGTATCGAGTAAGATATTGTGTCAAGCCTGTCCTACTAGTATAGAGTCAGAGCTAGTGTGAAGTCTGTCCCACCAGTATCGAGATAGAGATAGTATGAAACCTGTACTTCCAGTAAAGCGTCAGAGATAATATGAAGCATGTCCTACCATGATAGAGTCAGAGATAGTGTGAAACATGTCCTTTCATGTATTGAGATAGAGATAGTACCAAGCCTGTCATACCAGTATATCGGAAGACATAATGTGAAGCTATTATTACGAGTTTCGATTCAGAGATAGTGTGTGGCTGTCCTACCAGTATCGAGTCAGAGATGGTTTGATGCCAGTCCTACCAGTATTGAGTCAGAGATAGTGTGAAGCCTGTCTTACCAATATCGAGTCAGGCCAGAGGTGTCTTGAAACGTTATGTGGCTATCTTAACAATGTCAAGCAAGGTCAACCTGCAATGCGATGCAAGTTGATCGTGATCTATTAGTATTTTTGGCATATCATGGTTCATATTGAGGCGAATTACGCCAAATACATCCGCTGACTTGCTGATTTACACCCAAATAGTCCCTAAAAAACCTTTGTTTGCATACAAATCAGTGTATACCATCACCAGAATCATTGAATATATGACATTGAGTTTATATGTAATGTGAATGTGTAATCACCTTTAGTATTTTGACCTTGTTTGAATGTGAAAATAGAGATGCTAAACACCGGTCTTGTCCAGGCCGATTTTGTCCAAAATGACGGTACCATTTTCGCCTGGTGAGTTCATTTTTGCATAATGCATGACCCCGCCCCCCCCCCCCCCCCCCCCCCGACAGTAAACCATTTTCGCCTGGTGAGTTCATTTTTGCATAATGCATGACCCCTCCCCCCGTTTTCAGTGGATTGTTTTTAAAGCTGAGAGGTAATTATTTTCAATGATATAAGCTAGTGTTCTACATGAGA
>JASEVX010000531.1:51979-92241 GCA_031761405.1 Serripes groenlandicus
ACTTTGGTCATACAAAAATTATTTTAAAAGTAACTAACAAGACGACGATACTCTTCATGTCATGTGTTTTACATTTGATCATAAAATGTTTGGAATTCGTATTACTGTCGTCTTTTATTACGAATAGAAAATAATAATGTAAAGACTTTCAGAAAGTTAATGATAATTTTATAATGATCAATGTTTAATAAAAGGGCCAAGATGACCCGTAATTTATCATCTGCATGATTGTCTAGAAGCAAATGTGTAACTGATAATATCGGGGGGAAAATATGTTCATTTCAGCCCTTTTATGATGCCAACTTTCGACTACGTTTTTTTGCAACAATTAAATTTTGCTCGAATAAATTGTGCATGTCACATTTCTGCTTTACCCTTTCTCAATACAGTCGGGTTTCTATGCATCTGAAGCAGACGACGTAAGAAAAGTTTGCTGCCAAAGGAACAATTGCTCATTATGATGACTGATCAATAATTTTACTTTCATTTATAGATATTTCATCTTCTTTCCAAGTTGTTTTCAAAGTGTCTGCAGCAGATTTATGAATGTGGGTAAGGGTTAATCATCTTGATATCAGACAAGTACATTCATAAACTAATAAACAAGTGGACCAGGATGATCCTAAATCGATCACCTGATTGATGATATCTGAGCAAATATTTAACTTCTAACACCGGGGAAAATGTTATGACGTTGGGATAAAAGAGCAGGAAGTGGACACTGTAAATAAAATACCTTAACCGAGACGGACATTTGTCATAAAGCATTGAATGTTAAGGAAAAAGGAAAGGGAATTACCAAAGAAATATTCTTGTGAAGCATGGTTGATATCGATCAAGTAAATTAGGAATATATGTCGAATGGAGCTAAAGATTCGTTTTACCACCCCTTTTCTGAATACCCCTGCCTGCTATGTTTTTCAGCAAATCAATGCGGCTTTAACTATTTAATTAGAGGACCACGAAGGAAAAAAATATGCTAAATTATCATAAAAGTGTGACAAAAACTTTCAGAAGAATGGAATTATAAAGCTTTTTAATATTGCTCCTTTTCTGATTCCGTCTGGTCGCAATGTTTTTTAACCAATCAATTTCAACAGTTTTTGTAAAAGGTCACTTAAGGGACATGTTTACAAAAAATATCTGATTAAGCGGAAAAGAATTTTTAAAATGTAGGTATTTGAATCTCTTTTATGATGCCGCACCAATCGAAGCTAGAGATATGATCGACAGTTTTGAAAGAGGACCACTTAAGTAACATTCCTGTGGCGTTTGGTTGTAATTGGTTATGTGGATAAGATGACATTTGCAGTGTTTTAATCTCTTTTCTGATGCGGCCAGATTGTTATATCTTTCGGCCAATCAATATGGCTTGAGCATGACTGCCATGGGTTTCACCAGATCAATATGGCTTGAACATTGAGTGGATGAGAAGGAGGTGTCATTTGAAGCTTATTTTCCATTTTTCCTTAAATCAGATGCTGAACAAAGTTTTTTGAAGATTGGATGAATATTATGGCCTTTAGAGTGTTAACAAGACAATTATTAGTTCTATATATAATTTAATTCATTGAACCCTTTCTGATCCACGGCAACCAAAGTTCTTTATATGATTTTAGTCATAGAACACTGTTTGCTGAGGTTCACCAAAAGAATATTCATGTGAAGTTTGGTTAATATCGCACCAACATTTTCAGAGAAGAAGATTTGAGTATTTGACGTACGTCGGACAATGAGAGTGACCACAACAGATAACAGTAAACATTTGGCTTGAAGTTGGTCTAAAAATAAGTAAAAATGTAACATCAAAGTTCAAATCTTAACTTTAATTGTTGTAAATATTGTATTTATTCTCACATACAAGGAATTTGAATCAGATTACTTTGAAATTGTCATAGTCTGGATACGAAAATCATTCAGACCCGTCTTTTTAAAGATATATCCATCACAGTTGCGTTTCCCTCCCTTGTATATTTTAAACGTTTTAAATATATATTGACGCCAATTATAAATCATTCTGATATTTTTATTAAAGACAGAAAGTGCATGACAGTGATATATTTAATTAGGTATTACATTTAGATCCATACATATGTTATTGTTATGTAAAGGTTTATAATATTTTAAAAGTGAAAATATTATAAGGATGTATGTGATTAAAGGGTTTAACACTTCCGCATCTATTAGTCTATCGAATTTGTAAGGAAATCAGTCATTGTTATAGATAAGTTGATAAATTTAGACAAGAGTATAAATGTTTTCTCAAAGGAATATGAACGTTCAATATCTGCATTGGTAACACATGTAAGTTAACTACTTTACAAGTTTTCTTCTTGTTTAAATTCATAATTCTCACACTTTTACCAGACTATGTGAAAATTAAAGCTTTCACAGTAGACGTCAACACATATAAACATTTATTAACCTACGAACACTTCACTGCTTATTTTCTGCATCATTCGACATTGATTTATATTAAATATTCAACTGTACCTAGTCTAATAACGTGTTAAACACTTCATATATAAAGATATATAATATATTTAAATAACAGAAAATATATTCAAATGGTATTCGTTGTGCTTTAATGATATATACAGATATAATTATTTTGATATGTGTTATTAAAGGGTAAATGCATGGGACACAACTTATTTCTTACTGCTATCATTACATATTTAGGTTTCATAAAATGTCTCGGAAACAGATAATACCGATATTGATATAACGCGATAAGGATGATAATTGAAAAATATAAAAGAAAATCCGAATGAAAACAAATAGTGAACCATCCTGCCTAGATCTGAAACAATTGTGATCCCTCTTGCCTAAATCTGAAAAAATTGTGATCCCTCCTGCCTGTATCTGAAACAATTGTAATCCACCCTACTTAAATCTGAATCAATTGTTATCCCTCCTGCCTCAATCTGAAACAATTGTGGTCCCTCCTGCATGTATCTGAAACAATTATGAACCCTAATGCCTGTATTTGAAACAAATGTGATCCCTCCTGACTGTATCTGAAGCAATTGTGATCCCTCCTGCCTGTATTTGAAACAATTGTGATCCCTCCTGCCTATATCTGAAACAATGGTGATCCCTCCTGCTAAGATCTGAAACATGTGTGATGCATCCTACCTGGATCTGAATCAATTGTGATCCCTCCTGCCTAAATCTGAACAACTCTGATCCATTCTGCCTGAATCTGAAACAGTTATACAAAAATAGTGAACTATCCTGTCTAGAACTGTAACAATTGTGATTCCTCCTGCCTGTATCTGAAACAATTTAGATCCCTCCGGTATGTATCTGAAACGATTGTGATCTATACTGCCTGTATCTGAAACAATTGTGATACCTCCTGCCTGTATCTGAAAGAATTGTGATCCATCCTGCCTACATCTGAATCAATATTGATCCCTTCTGCCTAGATCTGAAACAATTGTCATCCATCCTACCTAAATCTAAATCAATTGTGATCCCTCCCGCCTGGAAGTTAAACAATTGTGATCCCTCCTACCCAGATCTCAAACAGCCTGAATCTGAATCAATTATGATCCCTTCTGTCTGGATCTGAACAATTGTGATCTATCCTGTCTAGATCTGAAACAATGGTTATCAGTCGTTCCTTATCTGAAACAATTGTGATCCCTCGCGCCTGGATCTGAAACAATTGGTATCCATGCAACCTAGTTCTGAAACAATTGTGATCCGTTTTTTTGGTTAAATTTGAATGAATATACGGTATTTATATATATATTCAACACCTACAGGAATAAAACAAGTAAGTTAAATTCTCTACATCGATTTGTTTATCCTATTTTCAAATAAGATCCTGGTTCTTTTAACATATACAATTATAGGAAATAATCGTTCACAATTAGTACATAACTTTAGGTAAGGGACGATTTGCATGTTCTTAAATAATTCTTATTTGACCCTCTAACCCTATATTGTGGGTACTCGTCTTAGTGTTTTGGAAAAGAGCTGTTTACCCCTCTGTATATGGACATATGTGGACATCTGTTAATGTAAAAACATTATTACAAATTTATATTATAAAATATTATTGATATGCATTAAACTGAACGATGCAGGGACACTTAACTGAAGGGTGCAGGAACACATAACTGAACGTTGCAGAAATACTTAACTGCACGATGCAGGGACACATAACTGAACAGTGCAGAGACATTTAACTGAACGATGCAGGGACATTCAACTGGACGATGCTGGGACACATAACTGAACTGTGCATGGACACATAATTGTACGGTGCAGGGACACTTAACTGAACGGTGCAGGGAAATTTAACTGAACGATGCAGGGATACTTAACTGAACACATAACTATATAGTGCAGGGACACACAACTAACCATAGCAGGGATACTTACCTGAACGATGTAGGAACACTTAACTGAACGGTGCAGGGATCCTTAACTGAACGGTGCAGGGATACTTAACTAAACGGTGCATGGATACTTAACTGAACGGTGCAGAGACACTTAACTGAACGGTGCAGGAACACTTAACTGAACGGTGCAGAGAAATAACTGAACGTTGAGGGGACACTTAACTGAACGGTACAGGGACATTTAACTGAACGTAGCAGGAATACTTACTAGAACGATGTAGGAACACTTAACTGAACGGTGCAGGGCAACTTAACTGAATGGTGCAGGGATACTTAACTGAACGGTGCAGGAACACTTAACTGAACGGTGCAAGGACACTTAACTGAACAGTGCAGGTAAAGTTAACTGAACGATGCAGGGACACTTAACTGAACGTATCAGTGATACTTATCTGAACGATGTAGGAACACTTAACTAAACGTAGCAGGGATACTTACCTGAACGTTGCAGAAACACTTAACTGAACTGTGCAGTGATACTTAACTGAACGGTGCAGGGACAATTAACTGAACGATGCAGGGACACCTAACTGAACGATGCAGGGACACATAACTGAAATATGCGGGGACACTTAACTGAACGTAGCAGTGATACTTACCTGAACGATGTAGGGACACTTAACTTAACGTAGCAGGGATACTTACCTGAACGTTGCAGAAACACTTAACTGAACGGTGCTGTGGTACTTAACTGAACGGTGCAGGGACACCTAACTGAACGATGCAGAGACACATAGCTGAAAGATGCGGGGATAATTAGCTGAACGGTTTCAGGGACACATAACTGATTTCATTAACATTTGAAATTTATTTATATTTGGCCAGTTGTAATAATACGTAGGAAGACACTCTATTCATAGATCCCTCTACATAGGGCAAGAAATGGTATATCATATTTAAATTGCACATGTTACATTTTCTATTTTCTCTTTCAATATTTCTAAATCTTCCTTCCTCAATTAAAAGTTTGTGAGAAGAACATCTAAATATTGTCAGAGATACTCGGTGTTTGATATTACTGACACAATCTAAATATTTTTTTCTTGCAAAATTATTCTTGATTAATCTGTAGATTTCTAATTTACTTGACTCATTTACATCGGAATACCAACTTTGTATATATTAATCTTTAATTCTTTGTATAATATAATTCATTTCTGTGCCAGATATTTTGCTTAAATTAAACATATATGACAAACCACTTTTATCCAAAAGACCATTCACATTTTTTCTAAACTCATTTATATAATTACCATCTTCGTCTTTCATAATATATATTCTATGTATTAATGTTCCCGGGGAGTTACATTTTTTGCTCCAATATTTTATTATATAAATATTACGTAAAATAATAAGTGGATAGTGTCCCAATTCACCATAATGTTGCATTTGATTTTAAATGCACCTTTTCGACATCATTTCCTTTATGAAATCCCCAAACTTCTGTTGCATACATAAGTATCGGTAAAATCATTGAAACAAACAAATTTGCCTTTTCGGCTACGTTTAAGGATATTAGTTCAAATAGTGAATTAAGAGAAAATAAAGCCTTCCAGGCTTGTTCAGACAAACGTTTCTGTGTATTATAATATTGTCTATTATAAGAGAAGGAAACACCTAAATATGTAAACTGTTTTACTAATTGTAATTGTTCACCTTTGTAAGACAAATCAATCTATTTACAAGGTGGCCCTTTTTAGCAATCCAGTACTACTGTTTTCTCTGTGTTCACCTTCATTCCCTATTCACCGCAATATCTTTCCAAATTAAAATCGGTGATAGTGGTTCCCCTTGTTTTACACCCATGTAGCTTTCAAAATAGAGCCCATTAGCCCTAACAGAAGCCTTGACTTTCTCGTAAATGGTTTTAAACATTCTAACAATTTTCGTTGAAGCTCCACTTTTAATTAATTCATACCAAATATCATTTCGATAGACCATGTCAAAAGCTTTCCGAAAATCTATGAAAGCGCAATATAATTTCCGCTTTTCACTGTTTATAACCCTATGTATTATAGAGTTTAATATGAAAACACAATCAACAGTTCTTCTGCTTTTGCGAAAACCAAACTGATAATCCGTTAAATTGTTATTACTTTCTGCCCAAATACGCAGTCTAGTATCAAGTACACTAGAGAATATTTTTGAAAAAATACTTGTAAGAGTGATACCTTGGTAAATATTTATGACATCAATATTGCCTTTTTTGGGGACTGGTACAATTACTTCTTTAGTCTACTATTCAGGATACACATTGTTTGTATACATATGATTAAGTAATTTACATAATACTGGTGATAATAGTTCTTTACAATCTATAAACATGTCTGTAATCAATAAGTCGGCCCCACCACTTTTGCCACGTTTTAGTGAACTAATTGCTTTCAAAATTTCTTCAACATTGAACTCCCTATGTAATTGATCAACTGAATAAAAAGTATACTGCTCATTACGTAATTCGATCTCTATATTTACACTTGAAAAAATATCATCATTTGAAAAAAATATCTCTAAAATATCTCTAAAATATTCATCATTTGTTATGTTAGATTTAAACTATTTCTCTTTTTTCTTTTATCAATTTCAACACAAAATGATTTAGAATTCTGGTAGCTGTTCAAAAATAGAGATTAGATGATCGTTGATTAATTAATTGGAAACAGTAAATTGTTTGCTGTTCAAATAAAACGTTTGATCTCTCTCTCACTCACCCTCTCTCTCGAAATGTTGTCACATTTCTGTAAATAAATTTCCATTAAACACATATTTTATATCTTCTGAATTCTGCTAAATCAGTAAATTTATTTTTTACCGACTAACAATAGTTTGCACGTGCTCTTCTTTTGATAAGATTATTATTTCGTCTACTCGCTAACATTACATCACCATTATATAAACTATTATTTTTACGATAAACTTTATTCGCTGCCTTACATTGTTTGCGAGCGATATAGCATTCTTGATTGAACAACGGGCTTTTAAACTTTACCTTGCCTGCATTGTGAGTATTAGTAGTATATGTCTTACCAAATAGAGAAAATGCTGAGTTATATAAACAATCTGTAATTTGGCAGATACCTGAGTCTAAATCAACATTGCTCGACACGATTTTAATCACAGTGTCAAACAGTACAAAGAGCTGAGGAGGGTCATACACAAAACACATATATATATCATTCTTTACATTGAACAAATCCACAATATACCGTTCGCATCTATATCTTCAATAACAATTCCAGTTTTCAGATGACTTTTATAGAGGAGGCAAATACCACCGTGTCCTCTTAAAAAGTAAATTTCCTTAAATTCCGAAATTTACTTGCACATGTACACATGTGCAAGTAAGTAAATTTCGGAATTTAAGGAAATTTAAGGAAATTTACTTCTAAATTAAATCCCAATTTTCGTGCAGTGTAAGTAATAGTTTTAAGTAATAGTAATAGTGTTAGTTTATAGATAGAAGACACAACACACGAATATGTACATATGTGGTTATATGTAGTTGTCAGTAATAAACAGAACAAAAGGTAATACTTTAGTATAGTTCATCATATCTTATGTTGTCTAACCTTATCCACTATAAAGTTGTGTATTGGTTAGAACTTGGATCTCAAGATTGTGTTTTTAGTAGAAAATACATCACGCGAATATGTACATGAATGTGTTTTATATGTACTTTTCAGCAATGGTACTGAAATATGAACAGTGCAAAAGGTAATGTTACAGTATACATGTAGTTCATCAGGTGGACATTCAAAACCCATATGGTCGAAACCCATACGGTCCATTTTTGTCATAGTTGTCAAAAACCATATGGTTGAACAAACAGGGTAGTCAAAACCCATATGGTTAAAAAACAGGAAAGTCAAAACTCATATGATGAAAATAACCCATATGGTTGAAAAACGTATTGATTGAAAATGCAGAGTAGACACAAACCCACTGAATGGTACTAATTCAGTCATAGGTGATAATTGACTTAAAGTGAAAATTTCTTTAAATGATAACAATAACTTGTATGTTTTTAATTTGTTTGTCACAACCCTTGATTGTGTTAATCATAATTACTATGATACTAAAGTGTACTATCTTAAGATGTCCTTTGTATACTGCTTTCAATAATTGAAGATCTTCATTATAGTTATTACTGCAGTTTTAACAAATAAAGTCATGGATTTTTTTTACAGAAGAACATACAAATATTCACCAACGTAAAACATTATGGAGAAAACTGGACTCTTTTCAAATTAGCATAGTAAATAAATGTTGGCATATTTTTAGCAATACTAATAGACTTATTAGAGAGTAAGTTTGTGAATTTTCGTGAAGATGGCCAAGTATGGTAATATCGTTTATATCATAAATGACGTCGCCGGGAGTGTAATAAAGCCATTGTATAAATTGCGTATTCAACTAGTGTAATAACAATGCTACGTAACGTCATAATGAAAAGCATTGAAAATGACCGCGCTATATAGCGACGTTATATATATTTTGCGCTAATAATCGACGAATTGGAATTTATGATATAAATAATATATAACATTCGTGGTCATTCAATACAAAATTTTATTAAAACTCGTTTAATAAAATGTCGTATTGAATGACCACTCATGTAATATCCTTTATTTAATATATTTAGTTCTAAGATCCGAATCTTTTGAACAAATTAGTAGGAAATGATATTCATTTTCAATTTGGTTATTTGATCAATTTGGACAAATTATATTATTTCGCGGTAAATGTAGGTGACGACCTCGTTCTATAGCTAATTCATGAGAGGATATTCTAAAT
Source organism: Serripes groenlandicus (assembly GCA_031761405.1). Taxonomy (NCBI): domain Eukaryota; kingdom Metazoa; phylum Mollusca; class Bivalvia; order Cardiida; family Cardiidae; genus Serripes; species Serripes groenlandicus. Next base: position 61,189 of record JASEVX010000531.1, read on the forward strand.
TTGGGTGAATGTTTTTTTTAAATAAGAGTCTGTAATGTTGTCTAGGTAACTTTCGAATTTGAAGTCGCGTTTAAATAAGCAATACGTTTCTAAACGATTCGAATTATTGACAGGAGTACCAATGTTGATATTAAATATCTAAAATTCGCTGTTTGATCATTTCATAATTAACTGTTACATTAAACTGGTTATGCCAGATACAAGCAAGACCACAATCATAGAGAATTTGTTTAATGTTAAATGCCCAATTATTTTTGGTGCAATATAAATCGTTTCCTAAACCTAATTTCATAACCATGTAGCTATTGAATACAATTGAATTTTCATTTTGATTGAGTATCTTTATCCAATATTTGATAGTTATAATTTCTTTATGTATGGACATAGGGATTTTCCCCCAATTCTTCGTATAGACTGTCTAGATTGGAAGAGCTATGTACACATAGAAGTTTTATACAAAACTTTGAGTGTATGGATTCGACATCGGATGAGGGGTGATGACCCCAAATTTCGGCTGCGTAGTTTAGAACTGGTGATATCAGGGAATCAAATAGTTTTAACTTTTGTGATATAGGTAAATCTATTTGATTATTGACCATGAACAAATTATGTAATGAACATGCTGCATGCTGATCTATACGACGTTGTGTACGATTCCAATTACCGTTTTTAAAAAGTTGTACACCAAGATACTTAAATTAACTCACACATTCTATTGGAGAGTTATATAATGAAACATTGTAGTTAGTGTGCCGCCCATCCTTGAATATCATGATTTTAGTATTTTGTGCATGAAGACGTTAATGCCATTCATTACAATAATGTTCTATGTCGTTTAAGATAGATTGTAGAGATTTTGGATCCTGCGAAAATACAACCGCTTCATCAGCAAAAAGTAACAAAAACAAGTGTATATCATCAATACAAAATATACCATCTATATTGCAGCTAATGTTGTTTAAAATGTCATTTAGGAAAAATAAACATAATATGCTGCTAGCTGGATCTCCTTGTTTAACACCTATGTTTGAATATATATATTCAGATGTTTCGGACTTATATCGTACATATGATTTAACAGTGCTATACATTGATTTAAGAGCATTTGCAAATTTAGTACTAACGTTTTCATTAAGTAGTTTCTGCCACAAACATACTCTTCCTATTTTGTCAAACATCTTTTTCCAGTCAAGAAAAGCTACGTAGAGGTTTTTCTTGTCGGCTAAGGTTTTAATTATCAAGGAGAGCAAAATGAAGATATTATCTACCGTAGATTTCCCTTTTGGAAGCCAATTTGATTATCAACTAGAAAGGTTGTTTTTATGAAAAAACATATGTCTCCCCATTGCAGTTTGTCAATGACTATTAAAATATTGAACAAGGGGAGATAACTTTGCAACGAAGTAGCCCAGAGTTATAATTCTTGCAAGGTGCACAACTTCACATTGCCATCTATCTATATTCCAAGTTTCAATAAATTCCTTTATGTACTTTCTTAGTTCTGCTCTGGAGAAAGTTTACACTATTAAAATATTGAACAAGGGGAGATAAATCATAATTATTGCAAGGTGCACAACTTCACATTGCCATCTATCTAAATTCCAAGTTTCAATAAATTCCTTCAAGTAGTTTCTGAGTTCTGCTCTGGACAAAGTTTACACTATTAAAATATTGAACAAGGGGGAGATAACTCATAATTATTGCCAGGTGCACAACTTCACATTGCCATCTATCTATGTTTCAAGTTTCAATAAATTCCTTCAAGTAGTTTCTGAGTTCTGCTCTGGACAAAGTTTACACTATTAAAATATTGAACAAGGGGGAGATAACTCATAATTATTGCAAGGTGCACAACTTCACATTGCCATCTATCTATATTCCAAGTTTCAATAAATTCCTTCAAGTAGTTTCTGAGTTCTGCTCTGGACAAAGTTTTCACAATTAAAATATTGAACAAGGGGGAGATAACTCATAATTATTGCAAGGTGCACAACTTCACATTGCCATCTATCTATGTTTCAAGTTTCAATAAATTCCTTCAAGTAGTTTCTGAGTTCTGCTCTGGACAAAGTTTACACTATTAAAATATTGAACAAGGGCAGATAACTTTGCAACAAAGTGGCCCAGAGTTATAATTCTTGCAAGGTGCACAACTTCACATTGCCATCTATCTATGTTCCAAGTTTCAATCAATTACTTCAAGTAGTTTCCGAGTTCTGCTCTGGACAAACAAAAGTTAAGAAGAAGAAGAATAATAATAATAAGAAGAATAAGAATAACTACAAATACAGCATGTCCCCCCTTTCGGAGAAGGGGAGACATAATTATCTTTTCATGTTTTTCAGACCACTTAGTAAGTCTTGTAACAAGTAATTTTGAGTAAATTTTTGAAATTATATTATTAAGAGTTATCCCTCTAAAGTGTTTAGCATCAGGGTTTCCTTCCTTGAATATGGGTATGATTATGCCTTCTCCCCAACTATTTGGGAAAATACCTTCATTAAAAATGCTGTTGTAAAGACTTACAAGTAATGGAGCAATAATATCATATGCACTTTTGAAAATTTCGGCAATTATATGATCTGTGCCTGGGCTTTTAGAGTTATTTTGTGAAAATACAGCATTTCTTATCTCCGATCTGTCATATAAGTAACTATTATCATGTGTTGCATTATTTGTGTTTTGTTGTGGCTGAGGGCCAAATAGATCATTAAAACGTGAGTACATATCATTGATCGATATATTCTCGGGATCGCATTTTTTTGTATTATATTGAGTTTTGACATATTTCCAAAATGATTTTGGATTCGATTTTGCTAATTTTGACACGCGCACACCTTAATTTTTTGTGAATTGTTTTTACATTTACGTTTTGTGTTAATATATAGCCTTTTTTTGTCCATAGAAACGTTTTTATTTTCTATACTTTTGTTTCTCAGATACGCATTTCTTGCTTTAATAAATTCTTTACGAGAGGAATAGCAGTCTTTATTAAACCATTTATTTTTCTGCTCACGTGTTACATAATCGTGATTGTTTTTTCTTTCGCTACCAAACACTCAGAATGCATTGGTGTGCATATGTGTTGTAAACAGTTGTACTGCTTCATCAATTGAATTAGTATGTATTTTGTCAACAATAAATTGAAGGTGGTTATGATTTACAATAAGATGACTCCGAAATGTAGTAATTAGGCTTTTTTCCCATAATAAATATGGCCCTTGTATATTAGCTTGATCACGTGATATGTTTCGCGGGAGTTTACAATACAATATAATACAATACAATAGTTTATTTGCGTAATAAGGCCTCCGGCCCACAATACATACATATTATATTACATTCAATTTACAATGTAGTAATGTGCACAATCAAATTTCTTCAAAAAGCTTTGAAACATAAATGGCTATATTTTTAATAACTAATGGATTTTCATTTTGAAGAAGACAATACAAATTCTGTAAGCTTGGTAACGCATTAAACCACGTATTTAGATACAAATCTCTAATAATCTTAAACTTTTCACAAACAAAGAAGGCATGAAACTCATCCTCGATAACTAAGGCATCTTTTTGCATAAAGCAATATAAACAAATTCGATTTTCTCTTTCAATATTAAAATGACGACCAAGTTCAACGTTAAGTTTGTGGCTTGAGCATCTAAAACGCGACAGGGAACGTTTATAGTAGGGTTTAATGTCTAAATTTAAATATTTTTCAACATTTAATAATGTTTTCATATTTTTGTACAAATCACATCTTGAAGAAGTATTTATATCATTATGCCATATTTGAAAGGAACAGTCTTTTAATCTTTGTTTTACTTGTTTTATGAAATACGTTTCATTACCTATATCTTGCGAAAGCCACACAAAACCAAAGCCATACTTAAATAGAAATTCTCTAACTTTTGTAACCCAATTAATTCTACCAATATCATCATACTTCTTAAGCATTAAATAGCACTGTTTTGGATATCTGTTAGGATCCATATGAATCAGTCTTACCCAGTATTTGATAAATTTAATGTGGTAATTTATAGCTAGAGGAAATCTCCCACATTCACCCAATGCCATTGCGTCATTTACAGACGAATTGATACCAAGAAAGTTTTTACAGAATTTTGTCTGGATTTGTTCTACACATTTTTTTGTATCATAGCCCCAAATCTCTGACCCATATGTAAGTATTGGAATAACCATAGAATCGAAAATTTTAAAATATTCTTTATGACAAAATTTACCAAAAGGTTTTTCAAATCTCTTGATTTGATACAGAGACTTACGGGCCTGTGCTGCAAGTTTTGTTGCTGCTGAATGCCAGGATAACTTTGGTGTAAATAGTAAACCCATAAATTTATATGTTGAAGTTACTTTTATATGTTCAGCCCTATAAACCCAACGTTCATACTTTCTTAATGGGCCTCCGTTTCTAAAAACAATTATTTCAGACTTTTTAAGGTTAACTACCATATCTGTTTCTATACAAAATTTATCTATGGTATTTAGTTGCTTTTGCAAATTGACGGCAGTGTCCGCACAATTCGCTACATCATCTGCAAATAATTAACAAAATATATCAGGAATATCATTTGTTATGAAAATGCCCGTGTTACATGTTTGTTTAACATAACTACACAATTCATTTATATAGATATTAAACATTATTGGAGAACTTGAGTCAGCTTGTTTCAATCCCATGTTACATAGAATAGGATGCGTCAATTTTGAGTCTATTTTTACATGCGCCTTTATATTTGAATACATCGATATAATAATCTTGAAGAATTTTCCAGTTATACCCTTTTTGTTTAGACATGTAAAGAGTTTGTAATGGTTCAAGGAGTCAAAAGCTTTTTGGAAATCAACATAAAGTACATAAAATCTACCACCAGGCTTAGATATATACTTTTGAACCATGCTCTGAAGACAGAAGACATTATCAATCGCAGAATATCCGGCCCTAAATCCCGATTGTGATTCGTCTATAATTTCGAACTGGTTCGACCAGGTCGTTAAACGGTCATTCACAATGAATGAAAATATTTTATACATACTATTAAGAAGAGAGATCCCTCTGTAGTTACCTGGATCATTTTTAGAACCAGATTTATGGATTGGTAATATTAAAGTTTCAGACCATGACTCTGGGAATATTCCCGTTTCAAGTATTTTGGTGAATAGTTTATTAAGATTGGACTAATTTCTTGCAGAGTATTTTTGTAAAATTCAGCTGATATGCCATCTTTACCATGTGCTTTGCCAGTTTTTAATTTTATTAGACCTCTTTGTACTTCCTCTGGAGATATTTCAGAATTTAATAAGAAGTCCATTTGTTCATTATAATAAATTGGATTATCTTCTACGGGAGTACAAGTATCATTGTTTTTAAAGAGTAAAGATTCAAAATATACTAGCCATTCATTACTAGATACTGTATATGTATTCACTGTTTTATTTGTCAATAATGTGCCTTTTACCATAGACCAAACTCTTTTGGTTTATTACTTACACTTATAAGAGAGTGTCTTTTCTGGGATTGAAAATGAAGTTTTTTCTTACGACATAAAGCTTTAAATCTGTTACGAGAAACCTTATAGTTTATAAAGTCACTGTGGTTATTTGAAGAGCGATATCTTCTTAAAAACGAATACTTTTCGTGCTTAGCAACATTACAGTCAGAATCCCACCACTGTGGTTGAACAGCATTAGCATCGCTACTTAATTCTTTGTTCACCCGCATACAAATTGCAGAGTTTTTATATAAATCAAGAATACATGAGACAGCATTATTTACATCAGTATCAATAACTGATACAAGATCGACATATACACCTTGTAGTTTTTCAGTAAATTTATTTCTGAATTCATCTTTTTTATTTTTATTCCACCTATAATGATCCTAATCTGTAAGAGAAGAATCATCTGAAGAATTTAAATTAGTTTTAAATTTTTCCTTATGTTTGAAAGTTAAAATAGCTGAGACAGGGAAGTGATCTGAATCATCATTTTCTTCAACTTTGAAAAACGATACAAAGGGAAATAATTCGGACGAGGCAATATGATAGTCAACAAGACTGTGACCGCCATTTGCTATACAAGTAATATGGCCCTCCGCGTCATCAAACATTCGTCCATTTAAAAAGTGCATATTATGCGTACAGCAAAGTTCTATCAGCGATTTACCAAACATATTCAGCTTATCTTTATCTCGTGTATTACGTGGCATATTAAAACAATCATCGGCGTAATCTGTATTCGTATTGAACACAAAATCAAGTGAGTCATCAGGTATAAAATCGGATAAGTCACTTGTTCTTGCGTTCAAATCACCCGCTATATACATATAGCATTCGGGATAGTCAGTGCGAAGCTGTGCTATTTTTCTCTCCAACAGTAAAATACCATCTGATTCTTCAGTACCTCTATAAATAGGCGACCCTTCCGGAGATACATATGTAATAAATAATATACTGTCGTTTAGTGATTCAAACATACTTGTGTTTAGGTAAAGTACAATACAGTCTGAAAAGTTAACATCTAGCTGTTTAACAAAACCATTACAAATCAACTCTTCCCTAACAAATACACTTATTCCCCCATTGTTTCTAAAAGAAGAGTTTGTTTTTTCCCGTACACAATCGAAATGCCTGTAGTCATGTAAAAAGCCGTCATGTTCTCCCTTAGCGTTACTCCATGTTTCCATTAAGCCTATAATATCAAAGTTTATTAAATAGTTTTTAAACGTATTGTCACATGAAAATTTAGACAGTCCCGCTATGTTCCACGATAGTAATTTTATGTTAAAGGTTTTATTCATATATTCATTCATCCCAATTGGGCCTCGACCGCACCGCTAGTCCGTGCTATTTTCTCCGCCCCCCGAAACTGTAGTAACGTCGTTCACTGAACTGTGAGTATCTTCCCGCGAAATTGGGGCACGTGGAGCATGCGTCTTAAACTCTCGTGCACTGTGATTGGTTCCCGGTCTGCCTCTTGTATATCCTACTCTATATATTACCTGGTTCCCCTCGTCATATTTGTAAATTTCATTTTTCTATTATAAGTTTATTGTAATGCATTGATGCGTATAAACCCTTCTCTCTGGCATCGATAAGCTTTTTTCCCAACTCACGTCTACATAAATTCACTTGCTCAGTAAAATCCTCTTTCACAAAATTTTGGGTGTCTTTCAGCGTCTTCTTTGCCGCACTAAGAATTTGTTCCCGATCTTTATATTTTGTGAATTTGACAATCACAGTGCTTCTACCGTTTTCGGATGTTTTAACCCTATGAACTCGTTCAATGTCCACATTTTCAAGTTCTGGCCTTTTCAAATTACACTTTATAAAATCTCTAACCTTTTGCTCGGTGTCACTCCATGGTTCATTTAAACTGCCAGAGATGCCGTTGAATCGCAGATTGTTTCTTCTTGAATGTCCTTCCAAATTGTCCAGTTTTGAAGTTAGCTTGTCCAGTTTTGAATTTATGTCCGCATTCTCTTTGCGCAATGTTTCATTTTCTGTCTGAAGATTGGTAATTGAATTAGAAATACCATCCATTTTGTTGTTTATCTGTGCTAAATCTGTCCGAAATTCCGTTTTCATGTCCTGAAGAAAACTCAATGTCCTGGTCGTTTGTACCCGTTTTCGGCTGCCGCTACGGTCTCTGTTGGGATAGTTGAGAATGCTGTTGGAACCTGGGTCCCGACGGCGATATAGGTGGAATACCTGCCACATGAGACTTGGGAGGAGCAGTATTGGAAGATTCTGCGAAGGAAATGGTCGTTTGTCGTGATATGCGTGTTTCTGTACCGGGTCCGGGATTCGACTCTACATCACCGCAAGTCAATAACAATGCGGTCAAGCATAATGCAATTTTCAAACCGGCCATAAATCCCCGTACGCCATTTACAGGAATATGTAAGGTCCGTATGTTTATACCTGGTCTATGCCGCGACGAAAAAGTCCCAATTCTTTGTCTGTAGGTAGCCACATCTATCCCCATTGTCGAAAATGTATTCATTATTGTCACCCGAGAAAAAACATGTCCGCCATTACCAAGGGCACACTACTCACATTGTATGCAAATATGCAGTGCGCAGTGATCTGAAAATTCGTTAGGTGACATTACGTAAAATGTATTAATGTGTGTAAAGTCATCGTGTTTAAGTATAAGATAATCAACAACACTGGAGCCGTTTTTATTTAAAAAGGTGTGACTTCCATTTTCATTGCACAATCGACCATTACCGATAAGTAACATTCCGTGTTTTTACATAATTGGATTAAACGTTTTCCATTTGCGTCAAGTATCTGATGTTTGTTTACACGGGATGTAATATTAACACTATTGTTTAACATAAAATTGTTATCTAAGTATCTATCAAATGTTAAATAATCTTTTTCTACAGATGATCTACTATTTAAATCTCCAACAATAAGAACTTTAGCTTTTAATTTATATTTCCCAGCTCAATCAGTTCGAACATATCAATATCAATATAATTAAATATGGTTGATTCATGCGGGGGTATATAAACACTGCATAAGAATACATCAACATTAAAATGGAACAATTGTTTGCACATCTTTAACCAAACTATTCCACATTGATCCTTTTCAATGATTTGAATTTTCTCACTAAAGCAGTTCTATAATAGATAGAAATACCTCCACTATATCTAATTATGTCTCCCCCCTCCGGAGGAGACATATTGCTTTTGCCTGCGCCGTCTGTCTGTCTGTCTGTCTGTCCGTCTGTCTGTCTGTACGTCCATATTTCTTGTCCGGCCTTTATCTCACAACCCCTTGGCCACATTTCTATGAAACTTCACAGGAGTCATCGGTACAACTTCTAGTTGCGCATATTACGAGGGCATTTAATTTGACTTACTTTTGGATGAGTTATTGCCCTTTTTTTAAATTGCCATTTCCTTCTTGTCCGGCTTTCATCTCACAAACCCTTGGCCACATTTCTATGAAACTTCACAGGAGTCATCGGTACAACGTCTAGTTGCGCATATTACGAGGGCGTTTAATTTGACCTAATTTTGGTTGAGTTATTGCCCTTTTTTTAAAATTGCCATTTCATTCTTGTCCGGCCTTCATCTCATAACCCCTTTGCCACATTTCTATGAAACTTCACAGGAGTCATCGGTACAATGTGTTGTTGCGCATATTACGAGGGCGTTTAATTATGTCTCCCCCCCCCCTCCGGAGGAGACATATTGCTTTTGCCTGCGCCGTCTGTCTGTCTGTCTGTCCGTCTGTCTGTCTGTACGTCCACATTTCTTGTCCGGCCTTTATCTCACAACCCCTTGGCCACATTTCTATGAAACTTCACAGGAGTCATCGGTACAACTTCTAGTTGCGCATATTACGAGGGCATTTAATTTGACCTACTTTTGGATGAGTTATTGCCCTTTTTTAAAATTGCCATTTCATTCTTGTCCGGCCTTCATCTCACAACCCCTTTGCCACATTTCTATGAAACTTCACAGGAGTCATCGGTACAACGTCTAGTTGGGCATATTACGAGAGCGTTTAATTTGACCTACTTTTGGATGAGTTATTGCCCTTTTTTTAAAATTGCCATTTCATTCTTGTCCGGCCTTCATCTCACAACCCCTTTGCCACATTTCTATGAAACTTCACAGGAGTCATTGGTACAACGTCTAGCTGCGCATATTACGAGGGCGTTTAATTTGAGCTATTTTTGGATGAGTTATTGCCCTTTTTAAAATTGTGTCCGTCTGTACGTCCACATTTCTTGTCCGGCCGTTATCTCACAACCCCTTGGCCACATTTCTATGAAACTTCACAGGAGTCATCGGTACAATGTCTTGTTGCGCATATTACGAGGGCGTTTAATTTGACCTACTTTTGGATGAGTTATTGCCCTTTTTTAAAATAAATCACTAACTGACAAAATACAGTCAGCCAGACAAATACCCCTTGGGGGAGACATACGTTTTTCCCAAAAAACAACCTCTAATTTTCTTTGTAAAGGGTGACTTATTTATAATTACCTACAAATGATGAGAACAATAACCCTTAACTTTCAAATTATATTGAGTTTTGGGGTTAAGCCAAGTTTCTGATAGTACAACAACATCATGACTGTTTATAATGTTCAAAACATCAGCGTCTTAATTTTCGGACGAGTCCATTTACGTTCCAGGAAATAATGTTAATTTGTTCTTCATGACACCTTTATTTATTTGGATTTGGGTTCTCTCGTGGTTTGTACACATTACCGTTAATATAGAGTTTATCACTGATGAATTTCACCTTGTTACCCTTGCTCTTCTCTGAGTGCATGATGGGATACAATTCTTTGCGATAATCACTCCACTCTTTGGGAAGCTGTACGCCAACACCATAATAATTTTGGTCGAGTATAGCTTTTTTCGGAATTGCATTAATTCGAATCTTTTCTCTGTCGTGGTAGTAATGAAACTTCCCAATAATAGGGCGGGGTTTCTTTGACCGTTGAAACTCGCTAGTCTGTGAGCCCGATCGAAGATCATTTGATCAGCATCGATGTCTAGGTTCTTTTTGATGAACTATTTTACTATGGTTTCACATCTTTCCGGTTCTTGACCCACACTATTAGTTTGGTTTCCTCTATTCAATAAAAAACAGGTTTTCTTTCATTGACCGGTATTCATTGTCTGTAACCTTGCTCTTTGTTGGATTTTGTTGGATTTCAAGGGAGTGTATGTTTTCTTTTAGCGAGTTGCATGAATCTTGTAGAGTTTTTACTTGGTCTTTCGCTGTTTTCAATTCTACTGATTGTTTATCAAAATTCTCACTGATAAAGGAGCTCGACTTTTCTACTTCAACCAGCCTTTTGTCAATTTCTATAACTTTTGTCTCGAGATTGTTCAATTTTGTGCTGATCGAATTAACAGTTTATTCTATATTTTCTATTCTATATACTGCGGTCTTGATGCTTTGAATATCCTTCATTAAATGTTCTGCCCATGGCGGTATCTGTTGATTGGATATAGACGGCATAAACTGTGGCGTGTATTGACCGGTGGGTGATTTAACTAACTGGCCAGAGAGCTGCTCAGGATATGCGTTGTTCATATTGTTCATATTGTTACTATCAATGTTATTATTAATTATCAAACACAAAATACTGTGGCGGTGATGGAAAAGAATAATGTAACCGTTCAAAAGTCGACTCCGAGTTCTTGTTTACACTTTCCAAACTGCCCAAACCGATTTGTGCTGAAAGGTCACTGTCCGTCGATTGTTTACATGCCTCCGAGAACAAAGTAGATATATTTTTACTTTTGTTTCAGCTAGTTGACTTACTTTTCTTCTGTTTAGATCTGGGTGGGATCTAGAAACACTTTAAATGTCAAGTTTACAACTTCATTTTCACTATATTTACCAAAAAGTACTTTAAATTGCATTTTTTTTCAAAATTTTCTGAGCGAGTAAAATCCACGTCTTGACCATTCAAGGGAGATGACTCAAAAGTGATTTGATTCTTTATTTGCATTTTTTTTTCAAACTGTTAAAATACTGTGTGTATATCATGTATATCATGTTTATATTGTAACCAAGTGTCTATTGGTTTCATTATTCAAATTGGACTTCATCACTAGTAATACAAATTTATCTTTTTATATTTTCTTTATACAAGTAACATCCTTTTAAGATATATATCAACTATATACTAATTACGATAAGGCAATTATCACCTGTGACTGAATTAATAACAATCATTGGGATTTTTAAAATCATGTGTTTTCACTACTCTGCATGTTCAACCATATGGGATTTGACTACCCTGCATTTTCTACCCTATGGGTTTTGACTACCCTGCATTTTCTATCGTATGGGTTTTGACTATGCTGTTTGTTTAACCATATTAGTTTTGACTGCTATGACAAAAATGGATCGTATGGGTTTTGACCATATGGGTTTTGACAAACACTCAGTTCATCATACCTTACGTTGTCTCCATTTTCCAATATAAAGTGTTTTTTTTGGTTGGAACCTCGATTCTATAATTACATATTGTATAAATACTGCTTAATAGCTTAAAATCTTAAATGTGACTTCCACTTTGATTAGTTCAATATATTTGGAATTATATAATTGTTTGTTCTGGCCTCGTCTACCTATGTGAGGTCTTATTGACTATGAGCACAGGGATTTTATAACGGTAAATTCACGTTTAAATAAATGGGACTACAGTTCAAGTGATTTTCTTTAGATACCAATGTTTATATGGTGAAATTACACGTAGACATACTATGATTGATTGATTGGGGTTTAACGTCGTTCTTAACATTGTTTCAGTCATATCACGGCGGCCAGTTCACCTACTCATGTGTTTCCTGGCTTTCTCACACTAGTACTCCACACAACATTCTTTCCATGCAACTGGCTGCTTTTTCAAATAGACTGCTAACTCATTGGTGAAAGAAGAATGACGCTTGTCACATTGACTTTTGTCAAACGTCGGAAAGAATTTTGGCCGAGCTTGTGTTCGAACTCACAACTACAGCAACCCAAAGTTACCTCCCGCATATTTACATACTGACCGAAATCTGTATCCATTATCTGTTAAACAATGAAGATAAATTAAATAAAATGTGTACTTTAACAATGTTCACAAATACAAAACTGAATCCGTCCACTTTATTCATCCAACAGAACCCCTATTTTTCCGTAGTGGGTCAGTAACAAACCCAATAATTGATTTATTTCGTCGACCACTTAAAACTGAACTATACTGTAACTGGTTGATATTTGTTGGTAGCATAATATGACGTTATGAGTAAAATGACGTCATGGTCATATACAAGATACATGTATGTGGATTTGAGAGACAGACAGACAGACACACACACACACACAGAGAGAGAGAGAGAGAGAGAGAGAGAGAGAGAGAGAGAGAGAGAGAGAGAAGAGAGAGAGAGAGAGAGAGAGAGAGAGAGAGAGAGAGAGAGAGAGAGAGTGAGAGAGAGAGAGAGAGGAGAGAGAGAGAGAGAGAGAGAGAGAGAAGAGAGAGAGAGAGATAGAAGAGAGAGAGAGAGAGAGAGAGAGAGAGAGTGAGAGAGAGAGAGAGAGAGAGAGAGACGAGAGAGAGAGAGAGAGAGAGAGGCAGAGAGGAAGGGGTTGCTTGCTGTTTTTTCACTTAGGTAGTCTGTTTTAAATAGTTGTATAGATCTAGATAGATGTGATCGTATAGATAGATCTATCAATATTGATAAAATAATTGGAATATATATATATATATATATATATATATATATATATATATATAGGCCACTATAGGAAAACCAACATTTGAACACTGAAACAGAATATGGACCCAGATAAGCCACCACATATGAATGTGTGTGATCCAATCAGGGTCTGCACTGCTTGTGAAAAGTAGAAAAGACATAACAATGCAGCTACAGATGAGTGACAAACTGTGCAGACTCTTGATCAAATACAGATGTTCACATATTCATACATTTTTGACTCAGATCAGCGGTTGAATTTTGTATAGATGATCATTTTTTCACAAGGCCGCCATTGTTAATTTTTTAATTGTAACATTATTGAGCCAAGTGATCTTGCAGTTGTTGAAAGTGTTATTGCTTGGAACTGCTGTTTGTGCTGGTTCAGGAAGAGCATCAAAATCGCTGAACAGTGCCTCATAGTTGATTCAGGCAAGTTCATTTGATAGGCATCGATCACACAATGGCAAGAATCATTTGTTCTGTGAAATGACGTTTGTAATAGCTTGTCCCATTTTCACTCTCTCATAATCACCAACACGTTGTTAAACAGAGAAAAACCAGTAACAGACATAACTTGGACAGGTCCAAACATACTTTTAGATAGAATAGTAGCCCCTGTGGCGCTGATTGAATGATTGATGTAAAGCTTTGACAAGCCAGCAGCCTTGCTTAAACATGACATGAACTGCTGTAACTTCTTCTCTCCGACTGGTACATTGCAGTACCATACATTTTCATCTTGGATGAGGCTGTCCTTGGACCTCTGCCACAGTCTGCAAAATAAATGATGACATCCATTACAGTTTAGGCGAAAGTCGTCAGTCCTCCAGACCTGACTGACAAATATTCTTTCGGACTGACAGGTTTTCATGCAATAATTGGTTGCGCAAAGAAGGAAACAAATGAAATGAACTTTCGGACTGACAGAAGATTTCGTGAAGTCTGCCATTATCCTTCATGTGCTTATAAACCGAGTTATTCTCATTTTAGATATAAAGTAGAGAGTAGATCTAGAGAAAATATAAAATATGTGTTTAATGGAAATTTATTTACAGAAATGTGACAACATTTCGAGAGAGAGGGTGAGTGAGAGAGAGATCAAACGTTTGATTTGAACAGCAAATAATTTACTGTTTCCAATTAATTAATCAACGATCATCTAATCTCTATTTTTGAACAGCTATCAATTTACGTTAGAAAATTATTTAATTATTTATCATTCAATCAATCAATCGATTGAATGATCGATCTCAACTTAGAAAATATTTGAACAAGCATCCATTTACCTGTTGCACTCAGAATGCAGTTTGGAGAGGTACTTCTCAAATGATAGCACTGGACAATACGCTGAGCCTGAAATGTATAATCAAAATTAATTGTATGGCATTTTATGCAAGATCTAAATCTGTAGTCATAGGGTTCTGTGATATATACTGCCAATGCATCTTTGAACCTAGATCTGAATATTACTTAAAAAAAAATAACAATTGGTGGGTAATTATAATGAAATCTCAACCATTTACCCAATATGATTTAGATATCTATAGAGTTAAACCATCTGGTGAAAACGTGGGTGGGAAATGGAGCATTTGCTCTTTATGACAACTGACAATTCGCGTAAGAATCTCGATATATCATGAGAGAACTAACCTGGATTTTCTGGCATCACAACAGAGAAATTTTCCTTGTCCAGCGTGTGGTTTTTCGTAAGCTCACCCTGCGCTTTTTTCACAGTTTTAGCTCTAGTGTTCTTCTCTCTTTCTATCATGAATATGTCTGTTGTCATGGAGTGCATGTTCTCGTTTCCACGTCTACAGAAATATAATATAATGTCAAACTGGACTTTAATATGCAGTCTGGTGAAAACGTGGGTGGGAAATAAAGCATTTGCTCGTTATGACAAATGACAATTCGCGTAAGAATCTCGATATATCATGAGAGAACTAACCTGGATTTTCTGGCATCACAACTGAGAAAATTTCCTTGTCCAGCGTGTGGTTTTTCGTAAGCTCACCCTGCGCTTTCTTCACAGTTTTAACTCTATAGTGTTCTTCTCTCTTTCTATCATGAATATGTCTGTTGTCATGGAGT
Organism: Serripes groenlandicus; assembly: GCA_031761405.1. Classification (NCBI taxonomy): domain Eukaryota; kingdom Metazoa; phylum Mollusca; class Bivalvia; order Cardiida; family Cardiidae; genus Serripes; species Serripes groenlandicus. The sequence goes on from JASEVX010000531.1 coordinate 76,537, forward strand.
GTATGTTTCCACGTCTACAGAAATATAATCTAATGTCAAACTGGACTTTATTATGCAGTCCTTGAGGAGAGCATACAGGAGTAAAGCTGACGGATTTCATCGTCCGGAATGATCGGATAATGACCTGAGAAGCACTCATAAAGTTTTGGCTGCGTTAACATAAACACGTATCTCCTCCCTTTGATGCCCCGTAATGGATGCGAATCGTCTCATGTTTACAATAATGCAGACGAACTACTGTTGAAAATGGATTTCTGTTGACAATGGCAAGGTTGTAAAGGGAAATTACTCTCCAGACTATTTAAATGCGATTCGTACCTAACTAGATTCGCTCTCTTTTGAAAGTGTATATATCTATTTCAACATAGGCAACTGAAAAAAACTTCCAGTAAGCTTGATCTGGGAATAGACGCCATATTGAATTAACTGAATTAACGCAAACCCGATTATGGAATTTACTCACCCCCTATAGAAATATAGGGGGTCTGCACGTGACAGGCTTTAACCAATGAAAATGCTAGAATTTCGTGGGAGGCGAAATAAAACATTTTGTCTAGATTTAGTTTATACTTAATTTTACATCAATTCATGTTTTGTTAACACGCTCAATGTCTGCTTCCAGTTTGACTGATTTGTCTGGATTGCAAACATCCGTGGAAAAGATTGAAATGTCGAAATATTGAAAAGTTGATACTGTTTTTGGGAAATATGGAATATTAATCGAAATAGCGAAACAATGACTGGAAATTAATGTATAGACATATCTTTATCTTCCCTGTTGGTTAATGTGGTTTTAAATCGAACACTGCAGGAAATGAACAATCACAGGATGTAATACGTATCTTGCATGATGCACTTAGATCACGCTTGCACGATATTAAATAGGCGTATGGTAGGAAGACGCTCCATATTATTTTAGACCTTAGTCTTTTGAGAGAGCACACCAAATGGTTCGGAGTTCTGATACTGATGTAAGAACATGAATTATGCCCCTCATCGTCATTCGTCTTCCACCAATGGAAAAACAGCTAGTTGCTTGGAAAGAATATTGTGTGGAGTACTGGTATGAGAAAGCTAGGACACACATTGGTAAATGAACAGGCCGCCGTGATATGGCTGACAAAATGTTGAAAACGGCGTTATACCCAATTAATCCAACTAAATTACCATGGAAACGTCGTGATGTAACTGAACAACTTCTGAAAGTGGCGTTCACCCCATTCAATCAATTCATCTGTCAAAGTACACGTTGAATTGTTAGTTTACGTACATATTCAGAGTTTAATACGTATGTATGTATCTTGTAATACAACAGAACAGAGCTACATTCCATGATTACTTTTATATTAAACAGTGTATGAAAAAACCCGCAATCATAAACTGTACATTAATGATTTGTGTGCTTGTTGGATTGGTACATGTAGTTTACACGGTTTTCAGTAATGATATATGTATATCAGTGCGCATCCTCGTTAACAATTTCCCACATGCTATACAGTCTGCAGCAGACAACTTTGAAAACATCTGGCTAAAATGTCGAAAACCTATCTTAATGAATGAGACAATTTCTCTTCTATACACAAACTTTCGGAACTATGCGTTACTACGTTGAATTGTAACGGTGACGACATTGTTTTAAATAACGTCATTCACGTGCATTACCAACATTTTTGACGAGCTCATCGACTGTTAAAAAAACTGATTTCAAAATGTATTTTTAGTTGAAAACAATCGAATATTTCCAAAACAAATACAATGGGCAGTAGAGATAGAATAGCCAACACGTGATTTTATCAAGGAAAGCCACATCACGTCAACACATAGTTCCCCCTTAATGTGTATCCCTTTAAGTTATCATAAAGAGCTAGAATTGAAATAGATTGGATTTTGAGTGATATACCGGCTCTTATATGACGATGTGTCGTGCAGGTGTGTATAAATTAATCACTTGTCTATAACAACTGACAAAATGAGAAATTGGTTATTATGAGCAATTTCATCTTTTGCTATTTGTTTCAAAAGTTGTCAGCTCTAGAGGCATCAGAATGCATCTACATTTCGCAAAGGGTTAAATTATCAGTGCAGTTAGAGTAAATCTGTCGTATCATTATCGATCGCTTCGGTGGTAGAGCGTCCGCCTTGGGTGCGGGAGGTCATGGGTTCGATCCCGGGCCGGGTAAGACCAAAGACTTTAAAGATGGTAGTAATGGCTGTCTTGCGCTTTGGGTTACGGGGTTATTATTACGGCTGAATGGCTGTTGTCAGGATAAATGGAACAATATTATTGGTAATTTACCCAGGAAACGTCGTCATATAGCTGAAATAGTGTAAAAATCGGCGTAACACACCAAACAATCAATTATCATCAACGATCGTGACAATAGAGAAAGATAGAGACATCATCAGAGGAGTAAATAATGACAATTAAACTTATATAAGGAGAAGTAAACTGGTAGTTTTCCATCAATATCTCTAGTATGACTCAACTTAACCCTTATGATGTTGGTACTCTAAAGTATCGTATCACTATGACGATTCTTTTAGGTACCCACAACATTTGAGGGTCAAAAAAGGATTTGGGTATGTGTAATACTCTTCTTATCTAATATCGCTAGTCGATGGTATGCCGCGATAAAGTATTGTACTCGAGTCTGCTTCCGTAGGGAGGAAGCTCTCTCCGATATAACGCAGATTCATGCACACTGATGGCTCCTTCGATTGGTCAATAAGAAACGTAGATTCTTGTCCGTTGACCGCTCCTTCTCATTTCATTACACTAATTGTACACATTGTTTCAGTCAATTAAACTGTCAGTGCTATAGAATGGTTTGTGTGCTTGCATGGTGTAACTGTTCAACGCCACTTTCAACATATGTATCTGTTATATCACGGCGTGTCCTTTAAGATGATAAAAGCTAGTGTGTTCTAAGATTTACCTAACAATCCTGAGCGAAAAGGGGGGTAACCTTTTAACTAGCATTTATTTATTATCTTGGAATGACACGACCGTGGATCGAACTCGCGATTCCTTTAACAAAGGCGATTGTAGTGATAAAGGGCCCACCTCGGTTGCAGTAGGTCGCGACTGACTGGCTGGTGTCGGGATAAATAGACCAGCAGTATTGGTAACTTACCCAGGAAACGCCGTGATATAACTGAACATTTTTTTTAAGCGACGTAAAACACAAAACAATCTACCACTACAACACCGAGGTGCTAAATAAATATCTACAGACTGGTACACTATCGATTAAACAAAGTGTATTAATTGAGGGGTGCCAGTTTATCGATACCATCAAATCTACTTTGAAAATAATAAGAAAAGGGTTATATCGCTGATGACATGGGTTTTCTCTTAAGACCCGATTCGTGAACCATTCTTCTTCGCAGAGTTGTCGTCCTATACACTCTCTATACAGGCAGAGAGTGTTCATTGAAAGTCATTTTTCTATTAAAACCAGTTTTGTCTCAGTTTGTTCTTTTCTTCATTTGTTACGAACCAAATAAACATTTTAAATCACCTATAATTAACTATTTGTAAGTGAGTGTAAAGAACGGCTCTCTGCAAAGGAGATTGATCAACGCCGTCGGATTCGCTAGTCACGTGATCAACAGTTTAAGCTTAGAAACAGTTCATATTTTAGATATACATGGATTAACATTATCAAATGCATTCTTCACAAATCGAGACATCTCTTTGAACATGAAAATAACATTCAGTAAATTAAAATTGCTATGAAAAGGAGAATTTGACGTGATTTTCTTTCTCAATATTGACACATAACAGTCTGCTGTAAGTCTAATAGGGACTGTTTTGTTTTCGTAAATAAAACAAAAAAAACATAAATGCTAGTCAAAATAAAAAAACTGCAAATACTTAAAACATCGGAATATTTATTTCATTTAAGGTGTGTCATAACTTAGTGTTTATTAAACAAACGCAATTGTACTATGTTCAAGACATCTAAATTTGTTTTTTTCTTATAATAACTCGTCCTCCCATTTCATTTCCGAAAAGCTATTAACAATATAAAACGCGGGCTTCTGCCCGGCGACTAATAAACCAGTTTAACTACGGTAGTTCAAGTAGAGGTTCTGAAAAGGCAGACAAACAGTGTTCAAATTTGGCAAGGAAAGAGAACACCACTATGCAGAGCGTAGATAAAAGTGAACCAAAAAGCGATGGAAACAATAAAGACAATAAAGATGGACCGGGACATCAAAGTAAATCTGATAATATGACTAAAACGTTAGATGATAAAGTAAGAGAAGGAGGAAAAGATATACTGCAAATCGCAACAGATACGGTAAACACAAATAAGAAAGATACAAAAGAGGAAAATACTTCTGGTGATTCTACTAGCAAGGGTAATAATGCAAGTGAGAATAAGACGGTTGCAATTGGTACTGATAAGGATACGGATAAAACTGAAAGTGGAAAGAACATAGATACAGAAAAGGAATGAGAAAGAAAGGAATCATCTAAAGATAATAAAGATGGCCAAGCTAAGACCACAGAAGTTGAGCCTAATCCATATGCTGAAAAGTACAAGCGTTTGAAAAAGCTTTCTGTAAGTACTTCCAGTTTATTTAGACATGTTATTGATGTTTTATGCCGTTTTCAATATTATTTCAGTTATAGCACTGCTACATAACGCATGTGCATTGTCCCCGAGTGAAAAACCAGCCTCTTTACACACACGGATACCGTTTGGAGACCATTAAGCGATCCAAAATTGGTCCGATCTCTCGATGATCTCTCAAAGCTCCGAATAAAACGTTTCTGTTTAAATGCTTGGGAAATCCTTGTGCGCTCGTTGTGCGATCAAATTGCATTTTGTGCCAACTTCCATGGCCACCTATAGAGATCTTGGAGCGACATTGCCCTTCATTGAGCGCTTATCGAACACTCATTGAAGTTTAGGTGATCAATGGATACTAATCCTCGTTGGGCGACCACTTTGAGTTTGCTGAGCGCTTGTTATGCGACAAAGAGAGATCACACGGAGATCTAGATCAGGTGCGATTACGAAATGGGTGTTGCCAAAGTGCATCTAACAGAGTTACATTACAAACAAATCGACATTTAGCCGCTATATTCAACTGTTATAAAATTGCATATTATATCGTCAGTCGTATGGAGATTTAGCTCACCTTGGACCAATTTATAATTGTTATGTGGTAGATTTGGCTTACAATCTGCTTTAAACTATCGTGTTAGGTTAATGGATACAATCAAAATTTATCATGATTATGGAGGCACATTATGATCAAAACGTTGTTGATCGCAAACTCGCCAATGTCTAGTTTCGTCTGACAACAGAGTCACATCGTATACAAACCGTCATTTACCCGCCTTATTCGACTGTAATGCAATTGTATATTATGTCAACAGTCGTTAATGATTGGCGCATCGATATTTAGCTAACTCACCGTGGACCCAGTAATGATTGTTCTTTGGTAAATTTGGCTAACAGCCTGCTATCCACTATTTTGTTAGGTGAATCTGAATACAACCAAAGTGTTTCCACTATTAGGGGGGCATATTATGACCAACACATTGCTAATCGCAAACTTGCGAATGTCTGGTTTCTTCTGGCGTGTCCGATTGAACAATATGAGCCGTCCCGCGACAACATCAACATTATGGACTCTGCGTAAAGTATCGACCCGGATCAGCCTAAGCATGCTGCGCAAGCTAACACGGACAGACACGTTTCGCCTCCTGTGGAATTTGTTTTCAGGAATCATAACTCTATACCTCTATCCCCCTGAGACGAAATGTGTCGTCCCGTATTAGCCTGCGCTACATGGACATCAATAACTTCCCACCTACAATAAATCTGCAGCTGACAACTTTGGAAACATCGAGACAACAATGTGAAAACATCTCTACATATGAAAATATGATTATTGAATTGAACAATTAAATCCAGTATTACCGACTCAAAGAGCTGAAGCCAACTAGGAGCTTTGAAAAACCGGTCCGGAGTTGGTGAAAATTCACCATCTAGATCTGCCAATTTAATGAGGAAAGCCATGATAATGTAAGCAATACATGTGTGTATGGTATTTATGACGATATATACAATTTGATTTCAGAAAGAAGAAGCTTGCGAGAGAATCAAATGGGTAGTAGATGTGTTACGAAAGTTAGACGATTACGAGATACTCGACAAACAATATGCCACGCTGTTGATAGATTACATGTTCTTCGACTACGAAGACATTCGACCTGATCTGTCTCAAACGTTGTTGGACAACGGTTATCCAGGTAAATTATTATATATATATATATCTTTCCAGGGGATGCGTATTCGACCCACAGCTCGGCCGACATTCTTTCCGACGTTTGACAAAACCTACTGTGACTAGCGTAATTCATCTTCCACCTATGGCCTAATAGTCTTTATGGAAAAGAAGCCAGTTTCTTGGAAAGTACTGGTGTGATAAATCCAGGAAAGAGATATGACTGAAATATTGTTGAAAACGGCGTTAAAGCACAATCAATCAATGTTTCAGCGCCAATGGCAATATTTATGCTTTTTGCAAGTGAAAATGTATCTGCTAGTATTCATGATTGAAAATATATTTTGGTATTAACGAGTGAAAATAGATTTCCTTGTTTTTTCACCAGTGAAATAGATCTTCTAGTGTTCACGAATGAAAATACATCTGCTAGTTTTTAACGATTGAAAATATATATCTTAGTGTTAACGAGTGAACATAGATTTCCATGTTGTTTCCACCAGGGAAACTAGATCATCTAGTGTTAACGAGTGAAAATATATCCGCTAGTTTTCATGATCGAAAATAGATACTTTAGTGTTAACGAGTGAAGACATATTTCCTTGTTTTTTTCACCAATGAAGATGTTTTAGTGTTCACGAGTGAAAATATATCTGCTAGTTTTCATAATTGAACATATATATTTTAGTAGTAACGAGTGAATATAGATTTCCTTTGGGTTTTTTACCAGAGAAAATAGATCTTCAAGTGTTCACGAATGAAGAAATATCGGTTATCGCGATGGAAAATGTTTCTATAGTGTTAACGAGTAAACATAGATTCTTTGTGTTTTCACCAGTTAAAAAGATGTTCTAGTGTTAACGATTGAAAATGAAATTTCTAGTGTTAACGAGTGATAATCGATTTCCTTGGAGGTTCTTTTACCAGGGAAACTAGATCCTCATGTATTCACGAGTGAAAATATATCTGCGTGTTTTCTCGATTGAAAATAGGCTTTATAGTGTTAACGAGTGAATATGAGTTACCTTGTCTTTTCATATGTGACGATAGATCGTCTCTAGTTGTAATGTTCACGAATCGCATAGATTTCCTAATTTTCATTAGTGAACATTGATCCGCTAGTTTTCACGAATGAACATACATCGACTAGTGTTTACGAATCGAAAAAGATCTCAACAATGACTTTTTAAAACAGTGAGTTTAGGCTTATATCATTCACTGTTGTATTTGTGATAAACCACAAAACATATGAGCCGTTCTATAATATATTGACCCAAATCAGCCTGCGCAGTCAGCGAATGATTATCTGTGCCGACACATTCCGTCCCAGAGGGAAAGATGTATAGATTAATGCGCGGCTGGTCTAGGTCGATACCTTACGCATAGTCAACAATGTTGGTTTTCTCGTGGAACGGCTCATATGTTATGCATATAACATTTAATATTTTGCTGTCTCTGTTTTATTTTTTACACAGCCTTGTCGCTTTCGATGGTAAAAGCATTCATGCGTATTGACATATTCAAAAATGACATGATTTGGCTTCCTGTTAATTACGTCCTGAATACATGGTCGAATTATTCGGATAGCAGCTTCCTTTTTGCAGAGGTACGTACCGTAGACAAACTGTTGTATAGTTAACAGTGGTCGAGTAGTTAGCATCAGGAATTTGGAACCGGGCGTCCAGGGTATCCAGTCGCCCGGTCATGTTTGAGTGCCCTTGATTCAAGACATCTTCTAGTCTAGAACTGGTTTGTTTACACAGGGATTAAGTAAACTGTCGCCGTTATATAACTCAACTCATGAAAACGTCGTTGAAACAGAAATAAATAAATAATGGTCCTGACACACATAGGTAGGTAAGTGACCTTAAAAAATCTAACCTTACGATTGCGAAATTCCGATCATTTACGGAACTATACACATTGGGCATTCCATAATGTTGGTTTTCTCGCGGGACAGCTCACTTTCGTTAACAATCGACTGCTGTCGATTACTGGCACTATCACCTCAGTTGTATTGTCTGGTGCTGCAGATGCAAAACAATGCTTGTGTTTGTCGGAAAGTATCTCGGTGATGCTTTTTCAGTCATATCACGTCGGCAAGTTCACCTACTCATGTATTTCTTGGCTTTTTAACACCAGGACTCAACACAACATACTTTCCGAGTAATTGTCTACATTTCAAAAAAAACTGTTAGCCCAACGGTCGAAGACACATCCACTGTATTTAAACCCGCGCCGATACGGACTACGTAATCTGTTGGATGATGCTCTAAAGCCCCTAATCGAAAGTTGCATCTCCTTTTATTGCAGGCGCTGGCTGAAATTGGAGTGGTCACTCTGCTGACTTTGAACTTAACTCATGAACTCTTTCTAGAGTCCTTGACCACCAACAAGGTAATATAAGAGGATTCTCCGTCTCTCTTTGTCTATTCATTCTCTCTGTCACTTTGTGCGTGTCTCTCTCTCTCTCTCTCTCTCTCTCTCTCTCTCTCTCTCTCTCTCTCTCTCTCTCTCTCTCTCTCTCTCTCTCTCTCTCTCTCTCTCTCTCTCTCTCTCTCTCTCTCTCTCTATCTCTCTATCTTTCTCATCTCTCTCTCTCTCTCTCTCTCTCTCTCTTCTCTCTCTCTCTCTCTCTCTCTCTCTCTCTAGTTGTATTAGTAGTGGTAGTGGTTGTGGTAGTTGTAGTTGTAGTGGTAGTGGAAGGGGTTGTGGTAGTTGTAGTGGCAGTGGTTGTGGTTGTGGTAGTGGTAGTTGTAATGGTTGTGGTTGTGGTAGTGGTAGTTGTAGTGGTAGCGGTTGTGCTTGTAGCAGTGGTTCTGGTTGTGGTAGTGGTAGTTGTAGTTGTAGTGGTTGTGGTTGTGGTAGTGGTAGTGGTTTGGGTTGTGGTAGTGGTAGTGGCAGTGGTTGTTGTTGTGATAGTGGTAGTGGTTGTGGTAGTGGTAGTGGTTGTGGTAGTGGTTGTGGTAGTGGTTTTGGTTGTGGTTGTGGTAGTGGTAGTAGCAGTGGTTGTTGTTGTGATAGTGGTAGTGGTTGTGGTAGTGGTTGTGGTAGTGGTAGTGGTTGTGGTAGTGGTTTTGGTTGTGGTTGTGACAGTGGTAGTTTTTGTGGTTGTGGTTGTGGTTGTGGTAGTGATTTTGGTTGTGGTAGTGATAGTGGTAGTGGTAGTGGTTGTGGTTGTGGCAGTGGTTGTGGTTGTAGTAGTGGTAGTGGTTGTGGTAGTTGTAGTGGTTGTGGCAGTTGTAGTGGTTGTGGTAGTGGTAGTGGTAGTGGTAGTGGTTGCGGTTGTGGCAGTGGCAGTGGTAGTGGTTGCGGTTGTGGTTGTGGTAGTGGTAGTGGTTGTGGTAGCGGTTGTGGTTGTGGTTGTGGCAGTTGTAGTGGTTGTGGCAGTTGTAGTGGTTGTGGCAGTGGTAGTGGTTGTGGCAATGGTAGTGGTTGTGGTAGTTGTGGTGGTAGTGGTTGTGGTTGTGGTTGTGGCAGTTGTAGTGGTTGTGGTTGTGGTTGTGGCAGTTGTAGTGGTTGTGGTTGTGGTAGTGGTTGTGGTTGTTGCAGTTGTAGTGGTTGTGGTTGTGGTAGTGGTTGTGGCAGTGGTAGTGGTTGTGGTAGTTGTGGTGGTAGTGGTTGTGGCAGTGGTAGTGGTTGTGGTAGTGGTGGTGGTTGTGGTTGTGGCAGTTGTAGTGGTTGTGGCAGTGGTAGTGGTGGTGGTAGTGGTAGTTGTAGTGGTAGTGGTTGTGGTTGTGGTTGTGCTAGTTGTAGTGATTGTGGTTGTTGTAGTTGAAGTGGTTGTGGCAGTGGTAGTGGTTGTGGCAGTGGTAGTGGTTGTGGTTGTGCTAGTTGTAGTGATTGTGGTTGTGGCAGTTGTAGTGGTTGTGGCAGTGGTAGTGGTTGTGGCAGTTGTAGTGGTTGTGGCAGTGGTAGTGGTTGTGGTAGTTGTGGTGGTAGTGGTAGTTGTAGTGGTAGTGGTTGTGGTTGTGGTTGTGCTAGTTGTAGTGATTGTGGTTGTTGTAGTTGAAGTGGTAGTGGTAGTTTTAGTGGTTGTGGTTGAAGTGGTATATATTTCTTTATTTCCTTCATAAATTGAATATTTACAAAAGCACATGTGTATACATGAAATTCACAATTAAATGGTTATGAGAATAATATTAACATTCATACGCCCACATACACGCACGTACAACCACGTTTTCACACATCAACCTTACACATGAACAATAACTGTCAAAAATGAATAGTATTTACATATATTACGTCCCATGGCTAATCCAACTACCAAAACAGTAATTGCAGCGGTTAAATAGCGATAACAACTCACATTAGCCGCTGCATACTTAAAGCGAAAGCGAAAATACAGTTGAATAATCAATGGAACGTGTCAGTGCTATGAAGAACAAAATTCATATTTAATTACAAGTATAAAGTTTCCACGCATAATTTTTGCACCAATAAACCACGGTTTTTTATAGTTTATCTATTAAAGAAGCATACACAGTTTTGCTATATTAACAATTAACAATATGAAAGAAATGGATAGTGCTGGGGCTATATTTACGCATGTTATTATATATAAAAATACGTCATTATTAAGCATATTTTATCATTTCTGAACACAGTACTTATATAAGACTGTTCAGACAGCTGAAGCATTAGTAGCAGTGGTAGCAGTAGTTGTATTAGTAGTAGTTGTGGTCGTCATCGCCGTAGTAGTTGTAGTAGTAGTAGTAACAGTAGTAGTAGTAGTAGTAGTAGTATTAACAGTAGTAGTAGTAACAATAGATGTATTATCAGTAGTAGTAGTAGTAGTAGTAGTAACAGTAGTAGTGGTAGTTGTAGTAACAGTTGTAGTAGTAGTAGTAGTAGTAACAGTAGTAGTAGTAACAGAAGTAGTAGTAACCGTAGTAGTATTTATTTATTTATTTTTTCATTTTAATTCCTCCTAGTGGAGATTGATAAATAACAAATAATCACAAGTTTAAGTTAAATTAACAAATAGTATGGATATAGAGCATCGTTATGCAGTTCATGTACAAATAATAATATGAATATATACACTGTTATATAGTGAGATTTACTGCTTTCCTTCATGGATATGTGCTTTATGGACCGTGTTTCATCTTTAAGGTTCGAGCACAGAACGCAGTTTAGTGCATTTTGGAACTATGTGTGATTTCCGACTCACAGAGATCACAATAGGTTCCTAAGGCAGCTAAAGGCATACACAAATGAGCGCTCGAGCATTAGTCTTTCTGTTTCATGTGTCAACGCCGTAGTAGTTGTAGTAGTAGTAGTGACAGTAGTAGTAGTAGTAGTAGTAGTAGTATAAGTAGTAACAGTAGTAGTGGTAGTTGTAGTAGTAGTAGTACCAGTAGTAGTAGTAACAATTGTAGTATTATCAGAAGTAGTAGTAGTAGTAGTAGTAGTGACAGTAGTAGTTGTAGTAGTAGTAACAGTTGTAGTAGTAGTAGCAGTAGTAACAGTAGTAGTAGTAACAGTAGTAGTAATAACCGTAGTAGTAGTAACAGTAGTAGTAGTAACAGTAGTAGTAGTAATAGTAGTAGTAGTAGTAGTAGTAGTAGTAGTAGTAGTAGTAGTAACATTAGTAGTAGTAACAGTAGTAGGAATAACATTAGTAGTAGTAACAGTAGTAGTAGTATTTATTTATTTATTCCTTTTAATTCCTCCTATTGGAGATCAATAAATAAACATACAAAGTTTTGCTATATTAACAATAAACAATATGAAAGGAAAGGCTAGTGCTGGGGCTATATTTACACATGTTATTATATATAAAAATACGCCGTTATTGGGCATATTTTATCATTTCTGAACACAGAACTTATATAAGATTTTTCAAACAGCTGTATGCATAAGTTAAACATCGTTTGCAAAGTAGAGCTTTGTTTTCTGCATCAATGTTCGTATCAGGTTCCGATCCCAGGACTTTCAACATGAATATATCCGGGGCGTCGGAGCCTAATTCGTCTGCGAGTTCGGTGTGAATGTTTAGTCTTATATCCTGTTACAGCAGTGATCTCGGAAGCAACGATCCTGGACATTCGCAGAGAGCATGTTTAATGCCATCAGGCGTGGACTCCGAGCACAAATTACAATACTGATTTGTATCGCCCGGGATAGCTGTCCATGCTTTGACTAATCTTCTGACAACTTTTGGGCTTAACTCGGTATACATATCATAAAGTAAGCATGTGCTCATTGAAGTTTGTAGCTGTTGAAATATTATGAAATCCGGGTCGGCACTAATCCTCGACCTCCAATTTTGTGTTTCACATGCATTAACGACATTTTTAACAGCCAATTTCCAACTATATTTAGACGGCAACGTAGCTGAATTATAAATGTATGCATGTAGTATGTGCAGAAGACCGTACTTACTTAGTATGTTAGTTATGTCAGGGATGAAGCCCTTTTTTACTTTTGATGGGTTTTGCATATATGACAAGCATCTGTTGAGGAATACATTTTTACTCAACGATCCGTTTTTGTGACTGAGAAGTTTGTGCAGAAACATCAACTTTCTGATATAAATTCTTGACGATAGACGATGTATGCCGACCATGGATTCACACATATCTGATCTCGTTCTGGTTTTGAAACCCTGTATTGACTTTACAATAAAGTGGTGTACCTTGTCCACTGTATTTGTGTCAGCCTGTGACATCTCATTCCAAAGCTCACACCCGTATAATGCTGTAGGTACAATAATGCTATTATATAGTTTAATTGATGTAATTGTGTTTAAAGCATCAGACCGCATACCTATATCGGCAAGTGCAAAACATGCATTTTTCGCCTTTTGACACCTTTCTTTAATTCGATTTGTTAATTTAAGTGATGCGTCTTGTCTTATACCAAGGTGTATTGCATGATCAGTTTCAAAAATATGCGTATCACCAATGATAAGAGAAATTGGCGAGTCATGTTTAGGTTTGTTAAATACGACTATATTAGCTTTGCTCGCATTAACTTCGAATTTCCACCTGTTGGTATATCGATAGACAATATCTAATAGGAGTTGCAGCGTGTTCGGAGTCAGGGAAATAAGGGAAAGATCATCGGCGAATGCAGGATTGCCGCATCTGAGGGTATGCCCGATGTTTAAACTATATTGCGAGTCCTCTAGTTGTTGTAAAAGTTCATTCATATATACGAGATAGAAAAATGTAGAAGCTACCCCTCCCTGCCGTACGCCTTTCTGTATATTTACAGTACATGAAGTCGCGCCGTTTACACGGATACGGCACGTTAATTTCTCATATGAATTGATTATGATCCTTAGGATTTTACCTTTTAGTCCTAATTGTGTTAGTTTAAAGAAAAGGCCTGTATGCCACACAGAATCGAACGCGGCCTTAAAATCGAGAAAGGAGACGTACACCCGACTTTTCTTTTCGGATATGTCGTATATGGTTTCTTGTAGATTGAAGGCTGCTGTCATGCAACTTAGATCTTTTTGGAAACCTTGCTGTTGTACGTTTGGGAACGGAGTGTTTCTAGACCGTAAGAATGTCTGTATTCTGCATAAGAGTAGCTTTTCGAATAGTTTACAAAAGCACGGGATTAACGATATAGGTCTATAACTCGAAGGGTTGTTTTTATCCTTTCCCTTTCCTTTGTAGATAGGAACTATAAGGCTTTCTCTCCAGTCTTCTGGAATAACCTCTTGGTCTTACACACAATTAAATAAGTCCGATAAACTTTTATAAAGTGTTTTACCGCCGTGAATAATATGCTCATTATAATAATATGCATCTATCATGCTTACTATGTTCGATCAATGCTTCTAAATCGTCAGTAAAGTTATGCCGACTTTTAGAAGTGTGAGGGAATCGGAATGTGTCTTTGAAATATTCAGAGAAACCGGTTGGTATATTTTCTTCCGTATAAGTTGTATCTTTATACACTATTTCAGAACATTCACGCAAACCTTTTCCCTTCCGCTTGCTGACTAGTTTCCAGAAAAGGTTTATATCTAATTGAGCTACTTTATCAAGTTCTTCGAATGCTTTGTTGAAGAAGTTGTTAGAGGCATTTCGCTGTTTCCTTCGAAAGTTACTTTTGGCAGCTTTGTAATTTCGATAAGATTCGCGTTCGGATCCTCTGGGCCGACCTAGATTAATCCAGACTCGCCTGAGGCGTCTTGATTCGGCATGGGCTAACTTAAGGTCGTTTGACCAATACGGTTTCGTATGTTTACTAAACTTAACCTTAAGTAAACATTCATCGGCTGATCTTAGGATAGACGATATAATGAGATCAGATGTCTGATTGGGGCCATGACTTGGTGAGATGGAATGTGTGTGTAGATAATTCGACAATGTATTTTGAAACTTTTCAAAGTCATTTTCGTTACATTTGTCCCATGCGATACGGATTCGATGTTCATGATTTTCCTAATCTTGCTTTTTCACATTTACCGATATGATTAAAGCTAGGTGGTCTGATGTAAATATTTCAGATTCAGGCAAAACATTATAGCTTGTGATTTCTTTCATCAACGACTTTTCTATCAAAATATGATCAATTTTCGATCTATTTCTTACATATGTATAATCGTTTTTATTATTCTGAGCAGATATGAGGCCATTACGTAATATGAACTGTTGTAGCAATAAAGATTTTTCTCCTAAATACTTATCAATGGAGTTTGATTCTCCTTGAAGGCGTGCATTAAAGTCACCAAGCACTATGATTTTTCCTTTCTCAGAGCACAAGTGTGTCACGGCTTCGAGTTCTGTTATTGTTTCAATATAGTTTGAAACGTAGCTGTCAGATGGCATATACACTCCAATTATATAGATACGTTCGATATTGACTAGTTTGATTTCTATACCTATGATTCGCTCACTGTCCAAGCAGTCTATTTCACTGATTGATTGCTGTAGTGATATTTTATACAGAATAGCCACGCCACATTTTCCACACTTAGCGGGGCCATATTGGTCTATAGAGCTGTCAAACACAGAATACGACTTATATCTATGAGTAATGCTATCCAGAAACGACTTTGAATGGGTAAATAGCTTGTGTTCTGCAACTATACAAAGGTCAATATCGTTTGCATCTAATATATCAGAGAGTGCCGAGGACATAATTCCCCTGACGTTCCAACACATTACACTTAGCATAGTCATAATATAATATATAAGTTCTTGTTTACTCATTGTTGTATGTTATATTCACGGCACTTTGTCTAATATATATATGGGTTGGAATTAGCCCACCTATCAGTGTCTTTGTTCCATTCATCATCTTCATACTGTTGGTGTTATCATTCGAGTCGTTTGACATGTGTTTGTCATCATAATCGTATGTATCAAATTTGTTATAGTAATTGTCTCGTCGTCTATTTCGTTGTGAATTGTGTGGGTAGTTTGTTCGTTGTTGCCCATAGTTCGGTGTTGTATATCGACTATTTCCTTCGAAATAGGACTTGGTTTT
>JASEVX010000532.1:0-92017 GCA_031761405.1 Serripes groenlandicus
CATTTGGCGCCAAAACCCGTAAATTTCTTCTAGACATATTATAAACGTTAATGTAAATGAAACAATATCAATTTTCTTTGCTCATGAAAGGTGGTCGATGAAATAAATCAATTATTGGGTTTGTTACTGACCCACTACGGAAATATAGGGGGTCTGTAGGATTAATAGGGGGACTCGGCTATCGCCTCGCCCCCTATTAATCCTACAGACCCCCTATATTTCCGTAGTGGGTCAGTAACAAACCCAATAACTAATAATAGCCCTAGCTCAGGCGGCCATGTTTTTCGACCAATCAACATGGCTTTAAGAACTTTGATAGTGGGTCACTTAACGAAGGAGCATTCTACCGAATTATTTGAAAATCGGTCCGATACTTCAGGAGAAGATTTTTTAAGTTTTCACTATAGCCATTTAAGGCAAAATAGTCCCGCCCCCTGGCGGACATGTTTTTTGACCAATTAACATGGCTTGAAGAAATCTGATAGAGGGTCGGTCATCCAAGGAACATTTCTACAAAATTATTTGAAAATCTGCAATCCAAGTTTTTTTCCGTTTCTGCATGGATCCCAAAAATTTGCAGCAATTCTGTTGAGGTCATTGAGATGATGCGTTCTGTGA
The DNA here is from genome assembly GCA_031761405.1 of Serripes groenlandicus. Classification (NCBI taxonomy): domain Eukaryota; kingdom Metazoa; phylum Mollusca; class Bivalvia; order Cardiida; family Cardiidae; genus Serripes; species Serripes groenlandicus. The sequence goes on from JASEVX010000532.1 coordinate 619, forward strand.
AGTTTCATCCCAATGAATTGACCCGGCCACTGGTTACTGAGGAGAAGAAGTTGACGCACGACGCACACCAGACGCAAGGCGATCACACCAGCGATTTAATTGGATTGCCAAACCCCACAACCATGAGTGCCTTGAAGAAGGAAACTTCCCACATACCCAAAATCTGCTTTGTTTGTTTGTTTGTTTGTTTGGAGTTTAACGCCGCTTTCAACAGCTTCGGTCATATCACGGCGGTCAGTGCACCTACCCATGTTTTCCTGGCTTTCCCACACCAGTACTTACACAACATTCTTTCGAAGCCACCCAAAATCTGCAGCAGACGTACCACTTGGAAAACATCTAAGATTATTTTTAATCTGTCTATAAAGGAAAATATGATAAAGAATAGAATTTAAAACATATTCTCCTTTTGCCACAATGTATTTAAAAGCTGTCTGCCATAAAAGCATCAAATGCATCTGAATGAGGGATTGAATTAAATCTGCAGCAGACCACTTTGAACATATTTTGTCAAATATTGGGATATCTCTATAATTAAATGGATACAACCTATGACTAAAAGTGGAAAACATTGTATCAAAAGGAGAAATTGCACAAAATGTGCAATTTCTTCTTTTGTTACTATGTTTTCAAAAAGCTGTCTTCTTCAGAGGCGTCTATATGAGGGAAAGGGTTAAATCATTCAATTTTATCCCTATTGTTAGAATATTCCCCTTCCTGTACAGAATTATCCATGATGCACATTAACACAATTTATCTTTCATCACATTCTATGTGGGAAATGGTTAACTATTCATGAATACTTCAATCTTTTATTTTATTCCCTACAAATAGAATATTTCACATTGCCTTGTCTGCATGGTTAGCCTTGATAAAGGTATTAATTGCATTCATGTTAAGGAAATGCCCAGTTAATTCTGGAATACATTAAAAATGTGTGATGTATCATCAATTAACCTTTTACTTCATATGACCTTTCAACAGTCAGCTGCTTTACAATCATCAGACAAACAATTTCAACAATCTAGAAAACTGAAAGATTTATATTGATAAAGAGTTGAAAGTATTGCAATAAAAGGTGAAATTGCTTGTTTTGAGCAATTTCACCTTTCATTGCAATGTTTTCAAAAGTCATATTCAATGGCAGGTGTCAAATGTCGTCTGTGTGAAGCAATGGGTTAACTTTTTTTCTGAGAGAGACAACATTATGTTTGTACTGCCCTTTATGCCATTTTCTACAATTTTTTAGTTATATCACAGCAATTCTTGGGTACTATAATACATTAGCGGTTCTACGCAATCATCAATTTAACCCTGCATGACACCAGCGAGGCAGTCGTAATGCTATAATTAATAACTCCACAATCTTAAAGCGCCAAGGATCGAAATCTCTTACTAGCATTTTTAACCCATTCCCACATACAGCAAATCTGCAGCAGACGACTTTGAAAATGTCTAGACAAAAGCACAGAAAATTGCTCATAATGAGCACCGGTGCTGTATACTAGTTGTTTGTGGGAAAGGGTTAAACAACACTTTCATGAACATTTTGTAGGAGATCATTTGACTGAGGGTGAATTTAGCTCACCAATCCTGATATAAACATTTGAACAAATGGAAAACTTGAAGTTAAATTTTAACAAGATGATGATGGTCCTATATTGCTCATCTCCCCTGCGAAATTGTCTAGAACTGTTCAAGAAATATCGATGAACTGTTCTTGAATTATAGTCCAAGAACAATTCACAAACTGTTCTCGAAACGTTAAATGGTCGAAGGTTCAAGAACTGTTCAAAAAATATCCATGAACTGTTCTTGAATAATAGTTCAAGAACAATTCAGGAACTGTTCTTGAAACATTAAATGGCGGAAAGTTGATTGTTCAAGAACCAGTAAGTTCAAGAACAGTTCTAGAACTATTGAACATAAGAACTGTTCTTAAGAAATAAAAGTAAACTCACAGAAACTTGTAACAATCAGATGTTTGCATTTATTACATGTCTTAAGATAGATGTTGTAATGGGTTATCCGAGACATTGTAGTAAATTACAAAAATCACTGAATAAACATTCATTAACATAAATTTTACCTGTCAAGTGTTTCCAAGCCAAGTTGAATACAATTTGCCATTTCTGAATAAATTCTGTGCTTGTAAATCCTCATTTTATATGTTTTTTCTATCTGCTTATATATCATTAGAATGAGAAAAAAAGTTATTTACAAATCACTATGTACATAATATTTGATGACAATCCATTATAACCGAGTGTTTTGTGAAAACATTGCCTGAATTTTAACATGTCACATTGCCTAAATTTTAACATGTCACATTAACATCCATTTTGAAAAATGAAAATCTCAACTTCTTGTTGTTGTTGTTGCAATTATTTAAAAAACAAGATGTGTTTGTGAAACACTGATGCCCCCCAATGGCAACATCTAGGTCAAAGGTCAAGGTCGCAAGGTATATACATGTGAAATATGGTAGCATTACCTGTTATTGTTCAAAAGTAGTGGGGAAGGTTAAAAAAAAAATTGAGAATGGCAACATCTAGGTCAAAGGTAAAGGTCGCAAGGTCAAAAATGTTGGTACTGACAGAAAGGTCATGTCACAAGGAATACACATGTGAAATATGGTAGCCGTATCTGTTATGGTTCAAAAGTAATGGCCAAGGTTAAAGTTTTTTTCGAGAATGGCAACATCTAGGTCAAAGGTCAAGGTCGCAAGGTCAAAAATGTTGGTACTGACATGTGAAATATGGTAGCCATACCTGTTATGGTTCAAAAGTAATGGCCAAGGTTAAAGTTTTTTTCGAGAATGGCAACATCTAGGTCAAGGTCAAGGTCGCAAGGTACTGACAGAAAGGTCATGTCACAAGGAATACACATGTGAAATATGGTAGCCATACCTGTTATGGTTCAAAAGAAATGGCCAAGGTTAAAGTTTTTTTCGAGAATGGCAACATCTAGGTCAAGGTCAAGGTCGCAAGGTGAAAAATGTTGGTACTGACAGAAAGGTCATGTCACAAGGAATACACATGTGAAATATGGTAGCCGTATCTGTTATGGTTCAAAAGTAATGGCCAAGGTTAAAGTTTTTTTCGAGAATGGCAACATCTAGGTCAAGGTCAAGGTCGCAAGGTACTGACAGAAAGGTCATGTCACAAGGAATACACATGTGAAATATGGTAGCCATACCTGTTATGGTTCAAAAGAAATGGCCAAGGTTAAAGTTTTTTTCGAGAATGGCAACATCTAGGTCAAGGTCAAGGTCGCAAGGTGAAAAATGTTGGTACTGACAGAAAGGTCATGTCACAAGGAATACACATGTGAAATATGGTAGCCGTATCTGTTATGGTTCAAAAGTAATGGCCAAGGTTAAAGTTTTTTTCGAGAATGGCAACCTCTAGGTCAAAGGTCAAGGTCGCAAGGTCAAAAATGTTGGTACTGACAGAAAGGTCATGTCACAAGGAATACACATGTGAAATATGGTAGCCGTACCTGTTATGGTTCAAAAGTAATGACCAAGGTTAAAGTTTTTTTTGTGCAGACAGACAGACCAACAGACAGACCAACAGACAGACAGACCAACAGACAGGCCAAAAACTATATGCCCCCCGAATCGGAGATTCCGTGGGGGCATAAAAATAATGGTTCTAGAATTGTTCTATAAGTGTCCTTAATAAATGTTGTAGTGATATCTTTTTTAAACTTGGCAATTTATCAAACATTTGTTTAGAGTCCAAATAAAACCATTAATATTTAAAAAAAAAATTGTTACAAAGTTCTTGAAGTGTAACAGCAGATACAAAACATATTACTGGTGTGAGAAAACCAGGAAACACATTTCACAGAGAAATGTTAAAAATGCCGTTAAACCCCCATTCAATCAACAAAACATATTAAGAATATTAAATGTCTTTCTGACATCTCTTTATTCTTTGAAATGCTCTGGAACATATTAAGAACAATCACATTCTAGAACTGTTCTGGAACATATTAGGAACAAAAATGTTCTTAAACTGTTCTTAAAATGTTCTAAGAACACGAGTTCTAGAACTATGGCTTGATTTCTTTCAGGAACTGTTCAAGAACTGGACAAGAACTATTCCTAACCATAAGAACCGAGTTTCGCAGTGATTTAATAGTTTTCTTTTTGTTCACTGTACATATAAGGAAAAATGAGTTAGCAAAAATAATTTTCAAACGGGCCAGTACTTTAAAAAGATTTTTAAAGTTTTCCATTGTTCCTTCTTTCTGATCCCTGACAGCAACCAAAGTTCTACATTATTAAGAACTAAATTCTTTGAACAACTTTGAAAGATGAACATTCCTGTGATATTATTTTAAATTTGGTTTATAGGTTTAGGAGTTGTTTGCAGGGAAATATGAAAGGACAACAACAGACAGTGATTGATCCCAAAAGCTAATCAAACACTTTGTACTCAGGTGAGCTAAAAACTAAAGAAAATTGAACAATGATTCTTTCTATATTGTAGAGGGTTAATATATCCTATCAGAAAAAGGGTTAACCTGGAAATAGATAACAAATAATCACCATGTAGCAACTTGGTAATTAACTGTACCCCAATATGCAGGATCAGGTATTTTTTTTCTATACAAATCCAATATTTTTTTCTTGTTTTAACCCTTTCAATGTTGAATTTATATAATGGACTTGTCAAGCTTTGCATTTGGAAGAGTCCATAGACAATTTTAGAAATATACATTAAGATAAAATATGTTGCATTGCATGAGCAGCCAATAGTAGTCTGATTAAGTGGCACAGATGGGCTGGCTAGCCTGGTATTAATTTACAATGGAGTCCGTACCAGCAGTCAAGGGATTTTGAGTACAATCTTGTGTATTTAACCCTTTTCCACATATAGACGCTTTCTGACGCCTCTGCAGCAGACGGCTATTTGAAAACATAGTGACAAAAGAAGAAACTGCACAAAACGTGCAATTTCTCCGTTTGCCACAATGTTTTAAACTTTTAGTCATAGGTTATCCATTCAATTATAGAGATTTTATACTTTTTGACAAAATATGTTCAAATTCGTCTGCTGCAGAATTATCGTATGAGGGTAAGGGTTAAATTCTGCAATGGCAAGTGTTGTGATTAAAGTTTGCATCTTGCGTGACTTACCATGAATATTTAACTTTCTAAGAACGGATTTGACAACAACTGATATTTTCCTTGAAGTTAATCAGAATTCAATTTCATGCATTTATGTAAAAAAAAAATCAATTTTCATAATTGTTACTAAGCTTCTGTTGACATGCATAAAAGTTTATCAATACAATTTTACAATTAAACTACAATAAAGAAATTCAATTATAACTCAAATATTGTTCTTGCCCACATACAGTAAACCTATAGCCGTTGACTTATAACCCTTTCCCACATACAACAAATCTGCAGCAGACGACTTTGAAAACATATAGACAAAAATCTGAAAACCTCAATAAATGAGGGATCAACTTTTAAATAGAGTTGAAAACATTGTGGCAAAAGCACAAATTTCTTTTTTTGAGCAATTTCTCCTTTTGTCAGAGTGTTTTCAAACGTCGTCTGCATCAGAGGCATCAGAAAGTATCTGTAAGTGAGAACGGGTTAAGGAAAGTAATTACAACCAATTTGTAGCAAAAGGAAAGAAATTCTCCTTTCATTTTTTTTTTATCAAAAGTTATATATCTGCTGCAAATCAATCTGAATGTGGGAAATGTTTTAGGTTAATCAAACAAAAGGAATACAAATACTTAACATGTAAAAGAAATGACAGAAAATGAATGACTGTAGAAAATAAATATGTTGTGAAAGAAATGGAACAGTCGGTTCAACTACTAATTATTATCTCGTCTTCACAGCAGCAATCCAGTTTCTATATTGACATTAAACATTTTCCCCCATATTTCAGCAGACAACTTTAACATCTAGGTACAAATATGTAAAATCTCTTCAAATGAAAGGTTAATGATCAATTCAAATTGAAAACATTATGGCAAAATGAAAAATTGCTTAATGAGAAACTTTTTGTTCTGCAACAATGTTTTCAAAAGTCATCTGCTTAACCCTTTTCCAGTTAAAGACACATTTTAGAGGCTCTGCAGCAGACGATGTTTGAAAACATTGTGACAAAAGAAGATATTGCTCAGAACAAGCAATTTCTCCTTTTGCCGCAATGTTTTCAACTTTTTTTTTTTAGTAATTATACTTTCATTTTAAAGACATTTTCTGTGTTTTCATCTTGATGTTTCTAAAGTCGTCTACTGCAGATTTGCTGTATTTGGGAAAGGGTCAAAAAGCGTCAAAATGTGTCTGCAAGTTCAAACAAGAGGGCCTGGATGATGGCCCTGGATCGCTCACCTGATTTAATTTTTATTTTACTTTATCCATATAAGCCCAGACCCCTGGCGACCATAGTTTTCGACCAATCAACATGGCTTGAAGGAATACCCTACGAATATTTCTACAATTTTATTTGAAAATCGGCCAAACACTTTCGGAGGAGAAGATTATATTAAGGCAAAATAGCCCTGTCCTTTGCAGCCATGTTTTTCAACCAATCAATATTGCTTTAAGGAATCTGATAGTGGGTCACCTTAGGAATATTTCTACAAAATTATTTGAAAATCGGTCTGACACTTTCGGAGGAGAAGATTTTCTAAGTTTTCACTTTAGCCATACATGTATAAGGCAAAATAGCCCCGCCCCCTGGCAGCCATGTTTTTCGACCAATCAACATGACTTGAAGGAATTTGATAGAGGGTCATCCAAGGAATATTTCTACAAAATTATTTGAAAATCTGCCGACCAGTTTGGGAGAAGAAGAATTTCTGGAGAGGTCATTGAGAGGATACTTTCTGTGAAGTTTTATCCAATTGACCCACTGGTTACTGAGGAGAAGAAGTTGACGGATGAAAGGCGATCACAATAACTCGCCTAAAAAGTTAATAACATGATGTAGAAAACTCTCTGGCTCAATATAAGCAATCTTTCCTTTGCCACAATGTAATCAACTCTTCTAGTGCAAATGTGAAACAAGAGGGCCATGATGGCCCTAGTTCGCTCACCTGAATTATGCAATGTGATTTCTAATGCAAAACAACACATCAAGACAATTATTCTGACAAAGATTCAAAATGCAACCTCCAGAGTGTTAACAAGATTTTCCTTCATTTGGCCTAGTGATCAATATTTTGTTTACCTTATATGGCCCATATTCCAACATGGACTAGATATCATCAAGACAATTAAACATTCTACTTCAATGTGTCAGCCCGGATTCTAGTTTCAACTTGCTCAAAGCAAAAATGCGGCCTCTGGAGTTTGAACAATATTTTCCTTTATTAACCTAGTTTCTGACCCATATTACCCATATTCAAACTTTACATAGATATAATTCAGACAAACATTCTGACTAAATTTCAAGCTGCTGAAGCCAAAAATGCAGCCTCCAAAGTGTTAACCAGATTTTCCATCAATTTGGCCTACTTTTTGACCAGGCATAACCCGTATTCAAGCTTGGCCTAGATATCATTAAGATAAACATACTGACCAAATCTGCTGCTGAAGCAAAAGATGCGGCTGCTACAGTGTAAACAAAATTTTCCTTCAATTTGGCCTAGATAAATGTTCTGGTAAACTTTCATGAAGATCAGATGCAAAATGTAGCCTGTAGATTGTTTACAAGGGCAATTGATGATCACAATAGCTCACTTTGCACTTCATGCACAGGTGAGCTAAACATGCATCTGTATGTTGGAAAGAAAGAAATTGCTCATATTGATTAACACTTTTCCACATACAACAATTCTACAGCAGACAACTTTGAAAATATCTAGGCGAATATATAAAAAAGCTCTATAAATACGGTCTTAACATTATGAACAATTTCCCCTTTTACCACAATGCTTTAAGAAGTTGATTGCTGCTAATATGAGCAATTTCTCCTTTTGGCCACAATGTTTTCAACTTTATTTAACAATAAATTAAGCTATCTTTTATGGAGATTTTTCAGGTTTTTTCTCACTTAATGTTTTCAAAGTCATCTGCTGCAGATTTGTTGTATGTGGGAAAGGGTTATGCTTCACTCATACATTTGCAGCACATGGTTAAATAAGGAAAGTTTTAACAAAATTTACAACAAGAAAAAAAATTGTCGACAACCCATCGATAGTCCCTCATTGGGGAGGGGGTCTGTCAAAGATATTTTAGACCACAATACAATGTCATCAAAAGCAGACCTTAAATTTCGCTACACCAGCATATATAGGCTCATATATAAATGTCTTAAATAATGGTATGTGACACATCATCTTCCCAAGTGGGGTCAAGGGCACAGGGATCATATTTTGGTATGTGATCACTAGCTGTCTTTCCAAGATACATAATATCATATGTAGCAAATTTGGTTATCCTAGATTTAAAAGTGAAAAAATATGACAAAGACTAAGCTTTTTTTTAAATTGGTTCAAAATTCATGGTCACAGGAACTTAAATTCAGTCCACACCAAAACCTCTTCAGAAGATGCATCATCATATCAAATTTGGTACAAATGGCTCCAACAGGCTCTTTCATTAACTGGGTTTTGAGTGTCAAGGTCAGAACGATAGTTTCATTCCAAGATGCATATTCATACCAATTTTGGTAACACCAGGTGTGATAGCATAAGGAAATATGGCCCAGACAAGCCATTTTTTTAACGCGGTCAGATGTCTAAATGACCTAATTTCAAGTGAAATGGTGTAGGAGATAACGGCCTTGACAAAGATAGCTGTAAGAAAGTAGAAATATAACAACAGACAGGCATTCATTAGCAGATGCAAACCTTTAGTTCCCCCAAAACCTGAACTCCAGGTGAGGGACTAATAATTAAAGAGATCATGTTGAAGTTGTTGTGTGGCAAGGAGAAACAATTCATAATTAAGAGTCATTTTTCATTTTGCCATAAATATTTTCAAAGGTCTGCTGCTTCTGCAAGTGGGAAAGGATGAATGTTTAGGATGTTGTTTTAGTTACAGCTGTGTTTATCTCATTAATATTGTATGACATTTCCTGTTTTAATGCCTTTTTCACCTCCTACTTCCTGAAACAAATTCAACATTTCTCCTGTACAAAGCAATTGTTTCATTGTTACAAAGTCAATCAATACAACTGAGCCATATAAGGCATAAAGGGGATTATGTTGCATGATCTTTTCAGTGATGACTAGTCTTTAATTTCAATCCTAGATATTACCATGTTTGAATGACGTGTTATGTCGTTTTCAATGTATATATTTCAATTACATGTATATCCCAGCGTTTCCTGGGTAATTTACCAGTAATGTATAGTATTATTTATATGAGCCATTCCGCAAAAAAAACATCATTGTGGAATGTATCGACCCAGATCAGCCTAAGCATGCTGCACATGTTAACCCGGACCGACACTTTTCACCAACATTGTGGACTCTGCGTTAAGTATCGACCCGGCTTAGCCGAAGCATGTCGCACATGCTAACCCGGACAGACACGTTTCGCCTCCTGAGGATTTTCTGTTTCAGGAATCATTACTCTATACCTCTATTCTCCTTAGACGGAATGTGTCGGCCCGGATTAGCCTCTGCGGACTGCGCTGGCTGATCTGGGTCAATACATTACGCAGAGTCCATAATGTTGGTATTATCATGGAACGGCTCATATATAACCCAACACTGATGCATCGTTTGTAACATCAGTTTGTAACATGCAATTCTATTTGCCAGGTAGGGAAGCCATAACTACCAAGTCTTTATAAAAAAAAAATAGCATACAAGTGTCAAGCTGACAAACCCTCTATTTAAACAAGTGCAATAATGTCAAGCTGCCATAGCTCAGTCTGTAAAGACGAGGACCATCAATCCAGGGGTAGCGAGTTTAAATCCCATATTGGCTATTCATTATTTTCCAATCCATAACAAAAGTTGTAGTGACTTTTATTATGGATTGATTGGGGTTTAACGCCATTTTCAACATTTTTTTCACTCATATCACGGTGGCCTGCATCATTTCTTGTCTAATTATGGGCTCACAGACAGCTTATGTGGGAAGAAGACTTGTATGAATACAATCTTGTGTGCATCATCATCGTCATCGTCATCATCATCATCATCATCACCATCATCATCATCACCATCATCATCACCATCACCATCACCATCACCATCATCCTCACCATCACCATCACCATCACCATCACCATCATCCTCACCATCACCATCACCATCATCCTCATCATCATCATCATCATCACCATCATCATCATCATCATCATCATCATCATCATCATCATCATCATCATCATCATCATCATCATCATCATCATCATCCGGAGTACAGGAAACATGTTTAGGTGAACTAATACATTGATATAACTGAAACTAGAAATATCACTGAAGGTGATGAATATCCCCAGTCGGTGCCTGACAATATACATATGTATGAGAAATTCAAGGGGCCATAACTCATTTAAAAATAATTCCAGTGCAACACGCCGACAATATGCACAACTAGGCTTGGTATCAATCATTCTTGTGATGTTATATTGAATTCTGACCAAGGGTTGCTGAGAAATAGTGTTCACAAGAAATGTCCACAGACCAACGGACCGACAAACCGACCGACCAACAAGCGTGACTCCTATAATATTATAGCCCCCATATACTATGTATCTGGGGGTATAATAAGATTGAATAGAAATTCCATGCCAAAGAGTTCTGCGTTGAAAGTTTATTGGATTCAGCCATAAGTCCTAGACTTTTGAAATATTTGTGAGTTACTCTAATCTTTTTTCCCCACAATTCTGTGAATTGTAACATCTTTGGAAAATTACTACCATCAAACTTTCTCACCACCATAAATTGCAGACTAATATATAACTGAATATAATTCCTTCTTCTAATTATAAGATCCTATAACCTTTTCTAGTCTACCATTTTCAAACATCCTTTGAAGGGGAATAAATTATTGTTGATTCTTCTTGTTTTCCTTTTCCAACAATATATATACAAACTTCTGCAGCAGACCACTTTCGAAAACAATTAGACATTTTGATTTATTTTCTATAATTAAACGATCATTTATAGACAGTTTTCATGTTTCGCTTAGATGTTTTGAAATTGAAGTTACCCGTTGCAGATTTGTTGTATGTGGGAAATGGTTAAATTAACCCCTTCCCTCATGATAAGACACTTTCTGACGCCTTTGCAGCAGACGACTTTTGAAAACAATGTGACAAAGGAAGAAAACGCAAAAAAACAAGCAATTTCTCCATTTGCCATTTTTCAACTTTCTCAGTGAATATACTTTCATTTATCGAGATTTTATATATTTTTAGCTACCCCAGATCTCATCATGTTTTCAAAGTCATCTGCTGCAGATTTATTTGTTGACAATTTCACATAATCACAAATGTCGCTTTAGTTGGTTGAACAATCTTCTGATATATGCCAATTCAATATTAAGTGTTGTCTACTTTGTAAAAGTATAGAAATTGCTCATGATGAGAATTTATCTTTCATTTGCCACAATGTTTATGTACCATCTGTCTGCTGCAGATTTATTAAAGTCTTCTGTATGGTGGAAATGGGTTATTAAAATTCTAGAGAATGTTTGTAGTTAAAGAAACAATTCATAATTATCCCATCCACTAAATTTGATAATTCAACAGAGACATTATTATGTAGACTGACCATATTTCTAATATTAATAGTTATTATAATGCTTCTAAACAAAAACAAAAAAATATCAGCAAAATATTACCCTCGACTAGTGCAGGCTTTTCCCAGAGTTGTCAACTTTGATAAAATCTCAGCAGGGGAAAAAAAGTTCAGAAAATGACAGAAAAATTGGCAACAGCAGAAAACCATAATTGGAAAAGGATAAATTGCTCATCATCTATGAATGCAGATTAAATCTTTCTCACAAACTGATACATTCTGACATCCTTCACCAGCGACTTTGGAAAACATTGTGACAAAAGGAGAAATTTCTCATGTTTTTATCTCTATTTCAATAATTGTTCTTGCAATCATCTATAGTTTCCATATTTTACCTATATAAGTTCTTTTCAAAGTATTTTCATCGTCGTACGTCTGCTTCAGACTTGCTGTATGTGGGAAAGGGTTTAGTTATAGACATTAATTAGATTTGATGGAAATGAATGATCCAAACTTTCTTGAAGATAGGATGACAAATACAAACAAGATTTTGCCCAAGTTTGGCCAAGTGACCTAGTTTCTGACAGCAAAAAACCTTAGATCTAGTTTCAGATTTGACCATGATGATGGTGATGATTGGTTGGTTTGATAAATGTTTATGATGGTTTGATGAAAAACGTGTTCTCTAGATTGTTGTCAAGCTTTTTCTAAAAGATGACTGTACTGTGACCTTATTTTTGACCCAATGTGTCCATGTTTCCACTTTGGAAAAGATTTGATGAATCTTCTGATGTTGTTTCATGATCGATTCTTTGAAAAATGTAGCATTTCACAAGGTTTTCTAAAAAAAAATCCTGGATTTGATAGAGATGAATATTTTGAAAAACCTAGCTAACCTTATGAAGATTCAACACAAAAAGATACCTTTACATCTATGTGTTCAAAAGGATTTTCCAAAATTTGACTAAGTGACTCAGTATTTGATTGCACATGACTTGAGGTTACCCTAGATTTGTTGGAGATGAATGTTCTGATGAACTTTCATGAAGATTATATGTCAAATGTGGCCTCAGGAAACAAGAGTTCTAAGAGGCCCAGTATAGCATAAAGCAAAAATTAAAATACTATTGTCATAAAAGGCAAAACAACCCAGCCCCTGCATGGTGGCTTTGTTTATTGACAAGGACACATTTCAACACAATTATTTTAAATTCGTCAACGTACTTTCGGAGGAGAAGATTTTTAAAGTTTTCACTATATGCAATTTAAGTTCAAGGGGACATAACTCTGGTGTTCCTCAGCAGGGGGAAATCTTAGTGCAACATATTTGTTTCACAGCATTTCTCTATGGTGGTAAAATTTTTCTTGAAGAAGTCGAAGTCTTAGTCAAATCCATCCAATCATGCCTTAGATATCACTCTGGATAAATTGACAGACAGACGGACAAATTGTCAAACCAAATCCCATCTGCCTTTGGTGGAGAATAATTTGTTTTGACTACTACAAAGTTAAAAGATTCAAGAAGATTTTCTTATCATTTTGTAACGCCATGAAAGTCTACCTTCACTTTGTAATGTGAAAATGCCAGACATAATTATCCCATTTTACAATTTATATGATTATATTTTCTAAAGCTGTGGGTCTTCTAGTATCTCACTTTTTTTTTACCCTTTCCTTGTTACAGACATCAAGTGTGTCATCGCAGACAAAGTCAGGATATATGACATAAGAAAGGAAACAAGAGGCCCAATAAGAGGGCTGAGTATTGCTTGTCTGCATTAGGCAAACAAATTAAATCACTATAACCATGAACATTATGCAAATCACCATGGCTTGAAGGAATCTCAATACCCAAAGTTTCTCACATGTAGATGCATCTGCAGCAGATGCCTATTTGAAACATGCTAATGTTCTATGAAAATCAACCACCAACCTCAGCACAGCTAGTATGGGACCAGGGTAGATCTTGATTAACCTGTACATGCATACAGCTAGCACAGTATGGGACCAGGCTAGATCTTGATTGACCTGTACATGCATACAGCTAGCACAGCATGGGACCAGGCTAGATCTTGATTAACCTGTACATGCATACAGCTAGCACAGTATGGGACCAGGCTAGATCTTGATTAACCTGAACATGCATACAGCTAGCACAGTATGGGACCAGGCTAGATCTTGATTAACCTGTACATGCATACAGCTAGCACAGTATGGGACCAGGCTAGATCTTGATTAACCTGTACATGCATACAGCTAGCACGGTATGGGACCAGGCTAGATCTTGATTAACCTGTACATGCATACAGCTAGCACGGTATGGGACCAGGCTAGATCTTGATTAACCTGTGCATGCATACAGCTAGCACGGTATGGGACCAGGCTAGATCTTGATTAACCTGTACATGCATACAGCTAGCACAGTATGGGACCAGGCTAGATCTTGATTAACCTGTGCATGCATACAGCTAGCACGGTATGGGACCAGGCTAGATCTTGATTAACCTGTGCATGCATACAGCTAGCACAGTATGGGACCAGGCTAGATCTAGATTAACCTGTACATGCATACAGCTAGCACAGTATGGGACCAGGCTAGATCTTGATTAACCTGTACATGCATACAGCTAGCACAGTATGGGACCAGGCTAGATCTTGATTAACCTGTACATGCATACAGCTAGCACAGTATGGGACCAGGCTAGATCTTGATTAACCTGTACATGCATACAGCTAGCACAGTATGGGACCAGGCTAGATCTTGATTAACCTGTACATGCATACAGCTAACACAGTATGGGACCAGGCTAGATCTTGATTAACCTGTACATGCATACAGCTAGCACAGTATGGGACCAGGCTAGATCTTGATTAACCTGTACATGCATACAGCTAGCACAGTATGGGACCAGGCTAGATCTTGATTAACCTGTACATGCATACAGCTAGCACAGTATGGGACCAGGCTAGATCTTGATGAACCTGTACATGCATACAGCTAGCACAGTATGGGACCAGGCAAGATCTTGATTAACCTGTATATGCATACAGCTGGATTTGGCTATACATTGTTCTGCAAGGTTTCAAGAAACTTCTCACAAACATTGACTATTTCGATCAAATTGTTTTGGTGCACAGTAATATCTTCACCGAGACATATTATAATAATAATGCTGAGTTTTGTTTTCCCTAAACACTGTTCAAATAAATCGTTGTTTGCTCTGTAAGTCTGAGTTATTAATTGCATTAACCCTTTCCATCATATAGACGCTCTCTGACGCTTCTGCAGCAGATGACCTTTTGAAAACATAGTGACAAAAGAAGAAATTGCTCAAAACGAGCAATTTCTCCTTTTGCCACAATGTTTTCCACTTTTAGTCACAGGTTATATATCCATTAAATTATGGAGATTTACCATTTTTTGACAAAATATGTCTGCTGCAGAATTGACGTATGAGGGAAACGGTTAACCAACCTGACCAAAGGAAATATTTACAGCAAAACAGGAGCAGACGACTTGCATCAGGTAAACATCTAAGCAAAATTTCAGAAAATCTCTATAAATAGAAGTATAATTATTTAAGATATAAATTGTTTCATTATATCCATGGAAAAACTGCTTATCATGATCAATTGTCACAATACTTTAAACATTGTCTGCTGCAGATCAATGCATTGAAATGTGTCTCATATATATAATAACATTTGAGAAACTGTGAAATAAAATAAAAGTTTTGAAATGACATGAATTAAATGACAATAGCATGTGACATTAAAGTAAAATGTCCTTTACAGCACCGATTTTCTGGCGAGTAAATCTCTGAAAATTTCAAATCAAATTTTGACTTGCCCTTGGGCGCTTTATTTCCTCTTTGTACACTTTAATTGCATTATTTTGAGGATTCAACCCTTTCCCTCATACGACAATTCTGCAGCAGACGACTTTGAACATATTTTGTCAAAACATAGAAAATCTCTATAATTGAATGGATATAATTACCTATGATGATAAGTTGAAAACATTGTGGCAAAAGGAGAAATTGCTTGCTTTGAGCAATTTCTTCTTTTGTCACTATGTTTTCAAAAACCCATCTGCTGCAGAGGCGTCAGAAAGCGTCTACATGAGGGAAAGGGTTAAGTAATGCATTTTGTCGCATTTTACAGCAGACGACACACTTTATTCATTGGATCTGACAGATCTTTCATATTTTTTACATGTTTTCAAAGACATATATCTGTTGAATATGAAGTTTTTTAAAAGTAAAACATATTTTTATTAGATAATACTTACCAGTCATTTAATACCTGATATATAATCTCAATACCGTTAATTCATCCAGAAAAGAAGCTCGCGCAGCCATGCATAGCCCTCACACATGTGTGATATACACGGCCGCCGGTAATACCGGCGCACGGGCCATGAGAACCCCACTTTTAATTTCACCGTTAACTTGCAGCGTTTAGTGTTGGGTGACGACGCTGGGTTGGGAGGCAGGAATCTGAAATGACTGGTAAGTATTTTCTAATAAAAATATGTTTTACTTTAAAAAACTTCATTTTTATGTCAAAAATACATTACCAGTCATTTAATACCTGATGACTTTGCAGCATCGGTCGGGAGGATAGTCCAACACAATGCCGGTCCCGAGAAATAGTAGCACTTGGTAAGAGTACCTACGGTACTACTAAATATAAACACAACCGTTTATGTATTTAGTAATTTGTGTATTAATTAGTTAAGTACTCGCTGAGAGTCCACTTGTGTGTCCAGAAAGAAATAATTTCTGATTGAAACGTTTTAAGACATCTTATTACTTATTAAAGGAATAGGATATCCAGTGTTTGAATACGCTGCTGAAATATCCTTCTCCTACCAGAGGTTGAATAACCCCTACTGTGGCTCTTACAGCCCTCGAATGTTTTATAAAGAACTTAAGACCCTTGACAGGGTACAGGATCCTGTTTATGTCTAAGGGAACACAGTTCACAGAAAGGTTGTGAAATGTGATGGGTTAGGAAGAACCAAAGGCAACTTGGTCTCAGTAGGAATACAGGTTTATAAGAACGGTTGAATAACCATACGGCTGTAAAACCTGATGAAATTCGTTTCTACTGAAAGCAAAGAACTCACTTCCCTGATAGTGTTCGCCAAGCAAGACGAATTTATAAGTCTCAGTTAATAACTTAAGAAGCGGCAGCTTCCGAAGAACGTAAAAGTTCGGAGAGAAATGGATCTGAACTTTGAAGTTGAGCGCATTGGAGCATCAAACGATAATTGTCGTGCTCAACGCTAAATCTTAAAGGCGAGAGGTAGGCAACATATGTAAGCATAATTACTGACTGACGTTCCTTAATAACACCAATCGGTAAGAACTGTCTACTTCTAAGGAAGATGTAACGGTTATGTCGATAGGCAGGCCAGAAGGACGTTTAACTACGATCTCTGGGCCAATACTGTGTTTCTAATGTCATTGTCTTTTAGGCAGTGAATAACGAAACCGGAAGTTGACTCATTTGAATTATGGGGGCAATTCAGGGAGTAATTATTATTGTCCCTCCTTAGCGTAGTATGTGATTTAGAACTAGAAAGACTACTGTCTCCTCTATTGATCACATTGACGGTTATTCCTCGATGAAAAAGCAACCGGTACGTGGTAAAAGGCGTCTGCTAGGTCTAAGAAATTGCTCAGACAGCCGTTCCGGATTGCGTTCTTGATGAAACGGCACGTTCCATTTATTACTCGACCGTACTAGACGCAATCTGAATCGATAAGTCTAATTCCGGTCTTCACCGATCTTCTTAGGAACCAGAAGAAAGACGGTTGTAGAAACCACCGAATGGAAGGTTGATACCCACTCTATGGCATTCCTGTTAGATTTAATAGAGAGGAGCGCTTCCCTATAGCTGCGGATTAGGGCCAGTGCTCTACTTGGTTGTATGCCAACTTTGCTCCCGTAACGGGGCTTTGATAAGGCAGGACCAGCGAAAGCAGAAAGCTAGGCTCGAACTTAGCCTGTCTCTTGTATCTTCACAGGTTGGGCTTCTAAGAATGCCTTTGCAGAAGTCGCTGTACGTTCTGTCCCTGTGAACGATGTTGCCGCATACGCCGAAATGCGCCTGTGAATGCAGTAACTTTCCACTAATGATAGTTTATTTAGAGTCCAGCTCTAAATTATTTAATCATCCGATGGAGCACTGAACTCGATATGTCTCTTATTCGTCAGACAAGACGGGCTCGTGGGTTTACCCGACGACGTGCGGATTGACTAAAGCCGGTTCTGAACCGGAAGGTCAGTGTCCGATTCGACATGGAGGAATCCTATTATTGATTGATTGTGGTTTAACGCCGTTTTTAACAATTCTCAGTTATATCACGGCGGCCAGTTCACCTACTCATGTATTTCCTGGTTTTCTCGTAGAGCTAAGAGAAACCTTTTTAGGGGTCTTCTTACTCTTCCAGCTTTTGTGAGTCATCCTCAACCCAGACTGTTTCCAAACGGAAGCAGGCCAGGAAGAGAAGTACTCACAGGGTGAATCCTGTGCGTACTTAGTGAACGCAAAACAGGACAGATGCGTGTCTCATACGGCCGTTATGAGTCACGCCTCTGATCACCACTATGTGACATAGAATATATATGAAACAAAACAATTTATACGATTCAACAAAAAATATAATTTTTTCTATTTTTTATTTTCTACTATACCCGTTGATCACGGAACGTATTTCAATGACAAAAAAATTTACAAATATTTTCCAAAATTGTTCATGTTTAATTAATATACGTAATATAATAAAAGGCGATAATAATATATTATCGCTAATTGGGTTGGTGTAACTATAACCATTGAAAGAATGAATGGCCATTACCGCACCCGATACGTAACTGAAATAGTGGGTGGGGTAACCCACCCGTGACTTCTCAGTTAGTTGTGTGTACAAAAAACAATTACACTTACACAATTATGTTGTTAGGTTGTTAATGTAGTTGAATAACTGAATGAATAATAACTTGTTCAAGGCAAATGCCTTAAACAGACCAAGAAATAAATTATAACAAGAGGCCCATGAAGGCCTATGCTCTACTGGTATGGTTCTTTGGTCATTTTCAATCCAGAGCATGTATGTATGGTGAAGATCGGATAGTAAATGGAGGCTCTTTTGTGTTCACAAGCTGTATTATAGCAATTTTTACAATTTCATGGGCCATAATCCAGTCTTGCCGGATCTGGCTGGTTTTCAAAAGGAACCAAGCTCTCATCAATATTTAACTATCTAAGTTTGGTGAAGATCAGATAGTAAATAGAGCCTCTATTGTGTTCACATGCTCAATTATAGCAATTTGAACAATTTCAAGGGCCATAATCCAGTCTTGCATAGGCGGATCTGGCTGGTTTACGAAAGGAACCGAGCTCTCATGGATATCTAACTACTGTATAAGTTTGGTTGAGATACAATCAAAAGTGAAGACTGTATCGTGTTAACAAGCTCTTTTATAGCAATTTTGACCATTTCAAGGGCCATAATCCAGTCATGCATGAGCGGATCTGGCTGGTTTTCGAAAGAAACCGAGCTCTCATAGATATCTAACTACTGTATAAGTTTGGTTGAGATACAATCAAAAGTGAAGACTGTATCGTGTAAACAAGCTCTTTTATAGCAATTTTGACGATTTCAAGGGCCATAATCCAGTCATGCATGAGCAGATCTGGCTGGTTTTCGAAAGGAACCGAGCTCTCATGGATATCTAACTATTGTATAAGTTTGGTTGAGATACAATCAAAAGTGAAGACTGTATCGTGTTAACAAGAAATTGTTTACGGACAGACGGACGGACGGACGGACAAATCGCCACGACATATTAAGCCCTTCTGGCCTTTGGCCAGTAGAGCTAAAAATGAAATGAATTCTTAGCTGTCAGTTCGGTGTGTCCAGAAATTAAAAAGAGGGGTTCTCATGGCCCGTGCGCCGGTATTACCGGCGGCCGTGTATATCACACACGCGTAAGGGCTATGCATGGCTGCGAAGCTTCTTTTCTGGATGAATTAATGGTATTGAGATTATATATCAGGTATTACATGACTGGTAATGTATTTTTGACATAAAAATTAGAAAGTGGGGTTAAATATTTCGATGAGTTTAAAAGTTTGATTGTAGGGTGTTAAACATCGGAGCTTTCAACCATTTTACAGCTATATAATGGCCTTATTTGCAGTACTATTTAATCCATTTATCCTGACACCAGTACTTAGTAAAAGTCATTTATAATGTTAACCCCAGGGAGGGAAAGCCGCATTACTACCAATTTTATTGTCTGGTATACGACCCAGCCCTGGATCAAGCCCAAGATCGTCCGCATCGAGGTTGATGCTCCATCACTACACTACTTTAGAAAAGATGGTGACAAAAGGAGAAATGGCTCATTATGATGAGCAATTTCAGCATATGCTACAATGTTTTCATCTCTTTTCAATAATTATATTATAATTTTTAGTAATTTTTTATAATTTATGTCTAGATTTTAAACAGTCATATGCCGCAGATTTATTGTATAATGGAAAGGGTTAACCCTTTCCCTCATATAGGCGCTTTCTGACGCCTCTGCAGCAGACGGCTTTTTGAAAACATAGTGACAAAAGAAGAAATTGCACAAAACATGCAATTTCTCCATTTGCCACAATGTTTTCCACTTTTTGTCATAGGTTATAATTTTATATCCATTCAATTAAAGAGATTTTCTATTTTTTGACAAAATATGTTCAAAGTCGTCTGCTGCAGAATTGTTGTATGAGGGAAAGGGTTTATCTACCATAATATTATAAGCCTTAATGGTGCAAATAAATCTCTGGATTATTGCAACAGCGTAATATTTAACTGCCATTTCTACTTGTAAATAAACTGTAAAGTTTTCTCAATGCACATATCAGTCTTTTAATATCCGTTTCTCAATCTTTTATAATCAGCTTTGTCTGAGACAGTTTTTTATAATATCACTACATTGTATAAACCCTTTCCGGCTTACAATAAATCTTAGGTCGACAATTTTAAAGAATCCAGGCAAAAACATAGACATTTCATATTTATAAAATAGTCTGTTATTAAATACAGTTGATAACATTGTATCAAAAGAAGAACTTTGTTTATTATAAGAACAATTTCTAATTTTGCTATAATGTTTTTGAATAAATTATCTGCAAAATGCATCTGCATGTGGATAAGATAATATATATATGTGAGTATAAAAATTATACTTTTAAACCTTTCCCTCATACGGCAATTCTGCAGCAGACGACTTTGAACGTATTTTGTCAAAAAATAGAAAATCTCCATAATTAAATGGATATTAACCTATGACAACAAGAGTTGTCCGAGGACAATATAGCTCGCCTATCAGGGCCTACTTCAGAACAGTTATAGAACAGGTAAAAGTCCAAAATCCAAAAATGGAATAATTCAGTTGAAAATGAATTTACAAAGGAAAGAAAACCGTTAAATAGCAACAGCATAAATTAAATAGTTTAATAGAAAAAGCCTTGAATGCCTAACTATAACCCAAAATTCCCAGTCTTGCACACAAAGGTTTGATCAAAAAGGGGCACAATTCAGTCAAAATCCGTTCCAGAGTTATAGGACTTGTCTTACAAGGTCATCTAATGACCCTGAATAAGTGTGTGAAGTTTCAAAGCAACAGCATACACAGTGTCTGAGAAAAGGCCTTGCACGCAAAGGTTTGACCAAACTTCTAAGTCCAAAAAGGGTCACAATTCAGTAAAATTCCATTCCAGAGTTATGGGACTTCATATAATGACCCTGAATAAGTGTGTGAAGTTTCAAAGCAACAGCATACACAGTGTCTGAGAAAAGGCCTTGCACGCAAAGATTTGACCAAGCTGGCAACGCGTACGCCAACGTGATAACATAAACTCCCCCTATTTCTTCGAATAGGCAAGCTAAAAAGTGGAAAACATTGTGGCAAAAGGAGAAATTGCATGTTTTGTGCAATTCCTTCTTTTGTCACTATGTTTTCAAAAAGCCGTCTGCTGCAGAGGCGTCAGAAAGCATCTATATGAGGGAAAGGGTTAAACCCACTGACGAAAATAAATCCACATTTTGCAGCAAATGACCTAAGAAAACATTGACACAATTTTCTAGGTATTTTTTGCTTTGATATTTTCAAAGTGGTTCAATTTAAACAGATTTTTTGTATTTATGGTATAAACTAAACTTCTATCTTGGACATTTTAAACAATTTCCTCTTGATGCTTTTAAAGGTCAAATGTTCAAAACACAAATAGAAAGATAGAAACTTTTCACATTGACATATTTTCCCTTCTTCAACAATGCATTTTACTAAAATTATTTCTATACATTGTTTAAATATTATTTGAAAAGGAAATAATTGCAATTGAACAATAATTTCTCCTTTAAGCACAATGTTTTTTAATGTAATCTTTTTCAGGTTAGGGGTTATCCGGATAAAAACTGTTAGTTTTTGCCCAAATTGCTTTTTATCCCGTTTCTTTTTGACTGATTACCACTTATATGAGTAATAAATTTACCATCTCCTGCAAAGTTTTCAAGAAGATTAACAATTGAGCAGCGATAGGGATTTGAAAACAGTGTAGATCAAGATCAGTCTGGAGTGGCATATCTGCTCAGAGTCTGATCTGGCTCTGAACTTTTCATCAATTAGTAATAGAAATGTTAGAAGATATTTAGATTAAAGTTTGTTTTCATAGAGCATGGCTTAATTAAGCTTTCCTTTACAGACATTTTACATTTTTGCCAAGACACTTTCAAAGTCTTCTGATTTTATAATGTTTGGTCATGATACAGGAATGGGTTTATCAGTTTAAACTTCCACATGTAAATACATTGTGCTAGACATCTGTTGTTCTTCAGTTACAATTCCAGTTCAATTCTATTTCTTTAACCCTTTCCCATCTCCAGATGCATTTTGATCCAATTCTGCTGCACTGACCAGATTTGAAAATATTGTGGTAAAATGCTCATAATGAGCAATTTCTCCTTTTGCCACAATGTTTTCAAAAGTTGTCTGCTGCAGAGGCATCAGAAAGCGTTTATATGTGGGAAAGGGTCTTAAGTTCAAGCTATTTTGTTTCAGATATCTGTACACCCATTTACTAGTTAAATGGTTCCAGACCAGGGCAGTATATATAATTGGGGAGTTTTCTTGGTACCAAGTTCATGAATATCTTATACAAGATTATTTTGGTCCTTTACTCTCAGCACAAAATTTCACATTCAAGGTCTAAATATCTCTCTGGAACTTGACTAAGTAAATCTCAGATAAAAGGTGTAAATATCTCACTGGAACGTGACTAAGTAAATCTCAGATAAAAGGTGTAAATATCTCACTGGAACATGACTAAGTAAATCTCAGATAAAAGGTCTAAATATCTCACATGACTAAGTAAATCTCAGGTAAAAGGTGTAAATATCTCACTGGAACTTGATTAAGTAAATCTCAGATAAAAATGTAAATATCTCACTGGAACATGACTAAGTAAATCACAGATAAAAGATGTAAATATCTCACTGGAACTTGACTAAGTAAATCTCAGATAAAAGGTGTAAATATCTCACTGGAACTTGATTAAATAAATCTCAGATAAAAGATGTAAATATCTCACTGAAACATGACTAAGTAAATCTCAGATAAAAGGTGTAACTATCTCACTGGAACTTGACTAAGTTAATCTCAGATAAAAGGTGTAAATATTTCACTGGAACACGACTATGTAAATCTCAGATAAAAGATGTAAATATCTCTCTAGAACATGACTAAGTAAATCTCAGATAAAAGGTGTAAATATCTCACTGGAACGTGACAAAGTAAATCTCAGATAAAAGGTGTAAATATCTCACTGGAACTTGATTAAATAAATCTCAGACAAAAGGTGTAAATATCTCACTGGAACATGACTAAGTAAATCTCAGATAAAAGGTGTAAATATCTCACTGGAACTTGACTAAGTAAATCTCAGATAAAAGGTGTAACTATCTCACTGGAACTTGACTAAGTAAATCTCAGATAAAAGGTGTAACTATCTCACTGGAACTTGAATAAGTAAATCTCAGATAAAAGATGTAAATATCTCACTGGAACTTGACTAAGTAAATCTCAAATAAAAGGTGTAAATATCTCACTGGAACTTGACTAAGTAAATCTCAGATAAAAGGTGTAAATATCTCACTGGAATTTGATTAAGTAAATCTCAGATAAATGGTGTAAATATCTCACTGGAACTTGATTAAGTAAATCTGGGATATTTTTTCTCCTGTGGTTTGGGAATCTTAAACTAAAACAAAATGCATTTTGGCCACTTCACACGAAAACTGACCTACGGGATAATGGTAATTAGGGAAGGTCCAGATAAGCCTGGGCCTCCACTGACAGTCTGTTCAGAATCTTACATGATTGTCGAATGGTCTTCATTTTCACAAGCATCATAAGAGCCTCTGGAGATAATATGAGCCGTTTCGAGAGAAAATCAACATTATGGACTCTGCGTAATGTCTCGACCCAGATCAGCCTGCGAAGGCTAATCCGGGCCGACACATTTCTTCTTAGGGGGATAGAGGTAGGAGTAATGATTCCTGATACAGAAAATGCACAGGTTGCATAAAGTGTCTGTCCGGGTTAGCCTGCGTGGCATGCTCTAAGGCTGGTCCGGGTCGATACGTTACGCAGTCCACAATGTTGAATCTCGTGGAACGGCTCATATGACCATGCATAAACTGACTTCACAAGTTTGCAGTTGGAACATAATTTCTCATATCTTCAAAACCTGTGAAGGTTTGCTTTGGTGTGGCATGGCTTATTTACAGTCAAACTTGATGAAAAAGCAGAAAAAATGGTTTCTAGGGAATTTTTTATATTTCTTATTTTTTCCGACCATATGTTTCACTTACAAAAATATTCCATTATTTTCCCAAAACAATTTAAAGCCACCTGCTGCAGATATATTGTATGTGGAAAAGAGATTAAACATTTCCAAGTAAAACAATGTATCTAGAAAAGGGCCGAGAGATTAATTACTTTATGTAAGTATATACGTGTAGTATACTCTTGTATTCTGATGGCTCCATATCATGCAAAATGGTTGTAATTACATATTTAAACAAGATATAGTTACATATTTTTTGCACAGAGCCTAAAAAATACGAGCCACTAAACCATAAGTTTGACTGTAAAATATGAATATGTAAAACAAATAATTTCAATAATTTATGAAATACAAACACCATTATGAAATTCCCTTCAGCCTGAAAACAGTAAATAGAACTAATTGATTGTTTGTTTTTTACAATAATATCCCATACTTTGTACATCATGAGCTTACCTTGGGTTTCACGAAACTTAGTTCAACTTCAGTGTGATAGCCAGAGGAAAAAAGGAGTTAGGAATTTTAATGGGTGGATACCACATTAATTAGCTGGTTTTGGGCTTCATGTAAAAGGGTTGTAACTACATATTGTAACAATATGTAGTTACAATCGTTTTGCTGGAAGCCCTAACAAATTTATTATGCAAATCTAACCTTTTCCCGGATAAAAACGACCAATGATTACTCTACAAGAGATAATGTTTTAAAACATGCTTGCTATGACCTAGCTGAGTTTACTTTATGTCAAAACAAATTTTTCAAAAGTCTTCTCTGGCAGATGCATTAACCCTTTCCCTCATACGACAATTCTGCAGCAGACGACTTTGAACATATTTTGTCAAAAAATAGAAAATCTCTATAATTGAATGGATAACCTATGACTAAAAGTGGAAATCATTGTGGCAAAAGGAGAAGTTGCTTGTTTTGAGCAATTTCTTCTTTTGTCACTATGATTTCAAAAAGCTGTCTGCTGCAGAGGTGTCATGCAAAACGCGTCTATATGAGGGAAAGGGTTAAACAGGTCTTTTATCCTTATCAGAGAAATGGTTTATATAACATGAAGTTGATATCATAAAAATGTAATATGAATATGATACTAACAAAAAAGTGAAAACTGTGCAGAAATATCAGCCCAGCATATAATGATGAAATAATTCATAATGAAAACACTGCAATGAATTATTCATCTTAGAAAGTTAACATATATAGTTTAAAGAGATACGATGATTATTGAATTACTCATGAAAGCACAATTATTTATTTGTCAAATTCATGTTTATTAAATGTATTGCAATAAAGTTTGTTTCAGTTTGATTTTAGTGCTTTATTTATGAATTTTATAGGTATAAGAACAATTTGTTTGGCTTGTAAATTGTTTCCTGAAAGTCCTGCTATTTAAACCATTACCTTCCTCAATTCCAGATAAAGGTGATATCTAACCCTTTCCTTTGCATTAGACACCTAGGCTGGAAAAGGGAAAGACTCTATAATTGAAGAATTATTATGGAATAGATTTGATAACATTGTATAGCAAGATGGGAAGTAACTCATCATGAGCAATTTCTCATTTTCAACATTTTTTTGCAAGATGTTTGCATTTTGGGAAAAGATTAATGACTTAATTAATGAAGTGGTGGACATTAACTGTCTTGGGAAGATCATTTCTAAAATTCACTACATCATGCATGCACTTTCACTTGAATTCATTTATGGGAAACAGTAATATTGTTGCTCTTTGTTTAGTGCATGTCTTTTTTATTTGTATTTGGTTGATATGTGTTTTGAAATGGTCCGTTTTGGTTGTTTGACTTGTGATGGAATATTTCAAAGATGAATCTCATTATAGTCTAGAAGTCGAAAAATACTCCTTTTCTTAACAATATTTTCAAAATTGGCATATTATATAGATCAAGGAATAAGTTTTCACAAAATATAAACAAAAGGGCCATGATGGCCCTGGATCGCTCACCTGATTTTTTTTCCCACTATAGCTATATTTGAAGCCCCGCCCCCTGGCGGCCAGTTTTCGACCAATCAACATGGCTTGAAGGAATCTGATAGAGGGTCATCCAAGGAACATTTCTACAACATTATTTGAAAGCGACCTGAAGCTTTTGGAGAAGAAGATTTTTTAAGTTTTCACTATAGCCATATAAGGCAAAATAGCCTCGCCACCCCCCCCCCCCCCCCTGGCGGCCACGTTTTTCGACCAATCAACATGGCTTGAAGAAATCTGATAGAGGGTCATCCAAGGAACATTTCTACAAAATGATTTGAAAATCTGCCAACCAGTTTGGGAGAAGAAGAATTTTGAAGTTTTTTTCATTTCATTGCCATGGAAACCAGAATTCTGCATGGATCCCAAAAATTTGAAGGAAATCTGGTGAGGTCATTGAGAGGATGCTTTCTGTGAAGTTTATTCCATTTGACCCACTGGTTACTGAGGAGAAGAAGTTGACGCACAACAGACGACGCACGAAGGACGCCGGACAAAAGGCGATCACAATAACTCACCTTGAGCAAAGCTCAGGTGAGCTAAAAAAGAGACATGAAAAAGCTAATGTGAGTCAATCTTCTGGAGAAAGAACAACAGCTTGTCAAAAACAGGCACAGAGATCATTTGTCATGAGGAAAAACACTTAAAGGAAAATGTAGATATATTTTATATCAGATTTAACTGAACTTTATTCTCTTGGTTTTACAGACACTTAACTTAATCTGTCGTCTCAGGGAACAGTAACAGTAAGACTCCTGCAATGGACTTTTTTTTTTTTATAGCATTTTGGAAAAGTAAGAAATTGCTCTTTTTTTTTAAAAAGAATTGCCAAAATATTTCCAACATCTCCAACTGTCTTTAAATGTTTTCATTCCTTTTCTTCTGATTGTTAAAACTTCTTTTGTCACTATGATTTCAAAAAGATGTCTGCTGCAGAGGCGTCAGAAAGCGTCTATATGAGGGGCTAAATTTCCTATCATTGGCTGATAAAAGCTATGAATATGATGAAGGAGAACTTATAAATCATGATAAATGACTGGGAGCCTACCTTGATTCACTAGAGACGTCAACAAAAGCTTTCTATATTTTTTATTTATCTGAATGCACTGCGGAAATATATGTCTCAGCCAGCTCCATCGAAAAATCTGATTGTGTGACTACTGATGCAGTAGTGAATGAAGCCTGTGACTGCAGTGTGGGACTGTCACCTACCCACAGGTTTGATCACCTGTCAAATTATTTTTGTATCCTAGACTTTAACTGTTTCCCTCATATAGATGCTCATTGGCGCCTATGCAGCAAAAGGAGAAATTAATCAAAACAAGCTATTTCTCCTTTTGCCCCAATGTTTTTAACATTTTTCCAGTAATAACTAGAACTATCACTGAATGTGATTAATACCCCCAAACGCTGCCCTGATAGGAAAGGTTGTGAAATATTTAGAAACCCCACCTTAAAAGGACAATGTTATGGATCGGGTTATTCTTGTTTTGTTCATTTTTGGATAACAAAGGGCAATAACTCTGTAATTATGTAAATTAGAGTTATGGTTCTTGTACACTGCACTTCCTCTGATTTTGCTCTACCGTTGTATGTAGTTTTATTAGATTCCATCTGTTAGTTATTAAGTAATTCTCAGGACAAGAAAAAGTAACAAAGGGCAATGACTCTGTATTTAGGTAAAATAGAGTTATGGTTCTTGTACACCGCACTTCCTCTCAATGTGTTGTATCATCCTATGAAGTTTTAATAAATTCCAAGAATTAGTTTTAAAGTTATGCTCCGGACAAGACTACGAACAAGAAAAAGTAACAAAGAGCAATAACTCTGTAAATATGTAAATTAGAGTTATGGTTCTTGTACACTGCACTTCCTCTGATTATGCTCTACCATTGTATGTAGTGTTATTAGATTCCATCTGTTAGTTATTAAGTAATTCTCCGGACAAGAAAAAGTAACAAAGGGCAATAAATCTGTATTTAGGTAAAATAGATTTATGGTTCCTGTACACCGCACTTCCTCTCAATATGATGTTTTATTAAATTCCAACAATTTGTTTTAAAGTTATGCTCTGGACAAGACTCTACAAACAAGAAAAAGTAACAAAGTGCAATAACTATGTAATTATGTAAATTAGAGTTATGGTTCTTGTACACCGCACTTCCTCTCAATGTGTTGTATCATCCTATGAAGTTTTAATAAATTCCAAGAATTAGTTTTAAAGTTATGCTCCGGACAAGACTCTACGAACAATAAAAATTAACAAAGAGCAATAACTCTGTAAATATGTAAATTAGAGTTATGGTTCTTGTACACTGCACTTCCTCTGATTATGCTCTACCATTGTATGTAGTGTTATTAGATTCCATCTGTTAGTTATTAAGTAATTCTCCGGACAAGAAAAAGTAACAAAGGGCAATAAATCTGTATTTAAGTAAAATAGATTTATGGTTCCTGTACACCGCACTTCCTCTCAATGTGTTGTATCATCCTATGATGTTTTATTAAATTCCAACAATTTGTTTTAAAGTTATGCTCTGGACAAGACTCTACGAATAAGAAAAAGTAACAAAGGGCAATAACTATGTAATTATGTAAATTAGAGTTATGGTTCTTGTACACTGCACTTCCTCTGATTATGCTCTACCATTGTATGCAGTTTTATTAGATTCCATCTGTTAGTTATTAAGTAATTCTCCGGACAAGAAAAAGTAACAAAGGGCAATAAATCTGTATTTAGATAAAATAGAGTTATGGTTCCTGTACACCACACTTCCTCTCAATGTGTTGTATCATCCTATGAAGTTTTATTAAATTCCAACAATCAGTTTTAAAGTTATGCTCCGGACAAGACTCTACGAATAAGAAAAAGTAACAAAGGGCAATAACTTTGTAATTATGTAAATTAGAGTTATGGTTCTTGTATACTGCACTTCCTCTCATTATGCTCTACCATTGTATGTAGTTTTATTAGATTCCATCTGTTAGTTATTAAGTAATTCTCCGGACAAGAAAAAGTAACAAAGGGCAATAACTCTGTATTTAGGTAAAATAGAGTTATGGTTCCTGTACACCGCACTTCCTCTCATTGTGTTGTATCATCCTATGATGTTTTATTAAATTCCAACAATTTGTTTTAAAGTTATGCTCTGGACAAGACTCTACGAACAAGAAAAAGTAACAAAGGGCAATAACTCTGTAATTATGTAAATTAGAGTTATGGTTCGTGTACACTGCACTTCCTCTGAGTATGCCCTACCATTGTATGCAGTTTTATTAGATTCCATCTGTTAGTTATTAAGTAATTCTCCAGACAAGAAAAAGTAACAAAGGGCAATAACTCTGTATTTAGATAAAATAGAGTTATGGTTCTTGTACACTGCACTTCCTCTCAATGTGTTGTATCATCCTATGAAGTTTTATTAAATTCCAACAATTTGTTTTAAAGTTATGCTCTGGACAAGACTGTACGAATAAGAAAAAGTAACAAAGGGCAATAACTCTGTAATTATGTAAATTAGAGTTATGGTTCTTGTACACTGCACTTCCTCTCCTTATGCTCAACCATTGTATGTAGTTTTATTAGATTCCATCTGTTAGTTATTAAGTAATTCTCCGGACAAGAAAAAGTTACAAAAGGCAATAAATCTGTATTTAGGTAAAATAGAGTTATGGTTCCTGTACACTGCACTTCCTCTCAATGTGTTGTATCATCCTATGAAGTTTCGTTCAAATCCTATGATGCATGGTTAAGATATGGGCCGGACAAACTATGGCTTCCGACCGACCGACCAACCGACCGACCGACCGACCGACCGACACAGTGACTCCTATATACCCCCCCAAAACTTTGTTTTTTGGGGGTATAATTACATGTATTATACATTCATTCATAGAGATTTTCCCTTTTTTGCCTATATAGATGCTTTCAAAAGCGTCTGCTGTAAATTTATTGTATGTGGGATAGGTTTAAAAAATATTGAAAATCTCTATAACTTCTGGGAAAGTTTGATAATTGAGAAAAGTTGAAATTATGAGCCATTTTTCCTTTTGCTACAATGTTTTCAAAAGTTGTCAAGAACTGTACTTCCTACTTACAACTGCTCACTGAAAATGCATATCTAATCGTAAGAATTTACGGACACTCAAACTTTAATTACATTGGCCCATTTTATTGGTTCTTATCGCTGTATAAATGTGTTTTAATTGTCTTTTTAATATTTTTAATTTTGTTCATGGGTATCAAAAAAAGAATATTGTGAGGAAATGTTTCAATAAAAGGATTGAGGACATAAAATTATGAGGGAAAGGGTTAACATAATGTTCCATTTTCATCTATGTATGTATGTTTATATTGTAAAGCATTTTTTAACATACTTATTATGAAGAAGGTGCTATATAAATGTGGTATGATAATAACGTTGGAGAGATAATAGAAGATCTTGTTTATTTTAAAGAAATGTTGACACAACTGCAGACTAGATTGATTGGGTTTTAATGCCATTTTCAATCATATCATGGTAATCAGTTCACCTAGCTACCTTTGTGCTTCCTGGTTTTCTCACACCAATACTCCATATAACAGGCTTTACAAGCAACTCGCTGCTTTTCCACCGAGACTGTTATCCCATTTGTGTAAGACAAATACCGGTTGTCGTATTGACTTTTGTCAAACATCAGACAGAATCTTGGCCGAGCTGGTGTTCAGCCTCACAACCCCTGGATTGACAGACCACATCATTACTCAATGGGTTTTCATTATTTTTGCGTCTGTTTTTCAAACACAATGAATTCAACAGCGGCATAATCAGGGTTCTATTCTGAGTGTCCTGACTCACCTAGTGCTTGGCGAGTGCTAGTCAAAAGCTGTTATTGTAGTGGTTGATTCTGAGCTAAGCATATGCCTGAGTGCTTGATGTTTTTAGGACTTTGATTACGCCCATGATAAATAAAGGATTAAATTAGAGAGAAAAATAATAACTTATATAATTACTATAGCTAGTTTTTATATAATATTCAAACACGTTATTTAAAACTTTCCCACATACAACAAATCTGCAGCTTATGACCTTGAAAATATGCCTATAAAAATATGAAAAATTTCTTTAAAAGAAAGTGTAATTATTGAATAGGGTTTAAGTCTTGCAGATGTATGTTGAGGAATCTGCAGCAGATGACCAATGTGAAATCATTGTTTCAAAAGGAGAAATTGCTCATCATCAGACATTTTGCAAAAAGAAAAATTTCCAGTATGTTTTTAAAGTCATCTGCTGCAGATTCCTCCTAATTGTAGGAAAGATGTTAGGCATGTTACATTTTAGGAAATGAATGGATTTTTTTGAACTAGCTGCTAAAATTAATTTGAAAGTAAATGCTAATGTACGTTTTATTGGTGTTGATTTTTTTATGATAACAGTTTGATTTCGTTCAACTGCTTTATTTAATCTATTAAGTGTTTCTTTATTACGCACATGCTAGCATTAACTTTGTTAAATTACTTTATCATACAAGTTTTCAAGTGGATCAATTAATCCTTTCCTCAAAACAAGTAACATCTGATGCCTCTGCAGCCAACTGCTTTTGGAACCAGATTTGACAACATTCGCTTTCCCACACATTAAAAATTTTGCTTTCATTTGCAGGGATTTTCCAAATTTTTTACTATTTGTTTTGAAAGTGGTTTGCTGCAGTTTTGTTGTATGTGCATCGCCAATAAAGGTTTAAATATTTTTTTTTCCAAAATTGTTTTCCATTTTGTTGCAGCAGAGGCGACCAAGGTCTTCTGTTTACAGAGGCTTTTGAAGTTGTCTGCAGTATCAGAAAAAGGATTAAACAATAATTCTAGAGTGATAGAATGAATGTATATTGTTTTATGGCGCATCGACAGCTAAGGTCATTTAGCGCGCAATTAAATTTAATTATTCATGATCCCTGGGTAAACAAACCAGTACTAGGCTAGAAAATGTGCCTTGCCCAAGGGCACTCCACCATGACTGTAGTGCCGCGACTGGGGATCGAACCCGGGACACCCGGTTTCGAAATCCCCGACGCTAACCACTCGACCACAGCGGATTCTCTAAAGAGATAGAGCATTTTCATTCAGCTTTTTGATGTAACTGTGATTCTGGTTAATGAAATTTACTTAACTCGAGATCTTTCTTACATTTTAACACATATGCAGCAGACGACTTTTGAAAAATTTGTGGCATAAAGAGAAATTGCTGAAAGTGAGTAATTTATCTTATTATACCTCACGTGACTTTGTAATGTTAAATTCTCATATACTCATCATGGGCAATTTCTTACTGTCTCATGCTAACAGTACGTTTTTGACCGGTTAACAGTATACTGTTACATGGCACGCTCGTGAAAATGTTGCTTATGCACGTGCATGACGTCATTTCAAACAATAACGTCACCTTTTAGACGCGCATGCCATGTAACAGTATACTGTTAACCGGTATATTCATATGTGAGTGTTACATTGTAGTAGATCTACCCATGTTCACCTACCCTACAAAAGTACAGAATAAATTGAATAAACGTGTAATTTTGTAAATATTGCATGGCTTCGAGTGTGACAGTAACATATTGTCAACATTCGGGTAAATACTGTTAACCTCGGCTTCGCCTCGTGTAAGAGTATTTTCCTCATGTTGACAGTATGTACTGTCACACTGGAAGCCATGCAATATTTATATACTGTTGCCATCATGTGTTTAACTCTTTTAATAATTATACTTTCATTTATAGGGATTTCCATATTTTTGTCTCAATATTTTCAAAGCCTTCTGATGCAGATTGCTTGTATGTGGTAAAGGGCTGTGAGTTTAAATATGTTACAAGAAGAAATTCTAGACAATTAATTAATTAATTATTAGTTTCTTGTCCATCTTCGAACTTCGCTTTATTGACAATACTCAATTAAAAATGTTAAGCATAGATATACAATATCAAGAATAATTATGATAATTCAAATAAGAACAAATTTCTCTTTACGTTACTCTGTATATGATTAAAGTAGCCCAGATTTTATGAAGAACTATTCAGTTAAGACATTTATATATGTTTTCAACTAATATATCAATATATCACGTTGCAAAAAATATTTCTTTATATTTAAAATATAAGTTCATTAATAAAAAACACTTTTTTACTGAACAGTTAAAAGTAGTGAAAATAAAGGATTACCTTGTTTCAACTATGCCAGCAAATTGTATTTATGCATATAAAAACAAAAGTAGTGATTAATGCAACTGTTCTAGCACATAATGAAAAATATACAAATACAATCACATGTAATACACTTCACAACACAAAATTTAATAATCTTTATTTGGTGACCCCTGACAACTTTGTAATGACAAGGTCATGACCTTGAACTTCTCTCAGAGCAGAAGTGTTTCATTTCTATTTAATAATTACGATATATCTAAAGAATTTGAAAGTGAGCCAGTGCTCTCCCTTTGCAATAGTTTGACTGGTTCTAACAATGCTATTTTGTTTTTTGATAATCTATTTTACTTGCTAATATTTCAAGCTTTGAGAGAAATTCACACTGTTTGATACAAGCTGTATCAATCAGCATTATTTCAAAAGAATCCAGAAGCCTTCTGCAAAGAAAGAAGTTTAATCAAATGACATATAATTATCTAAATGTAAAACACAAAAACTTTTATTGAACTGCCAATGAGGAAAAGCCAGGTGTCTTAATAAATTCCTGGCATGGTATTACATACAAGGACCGTGGTAGTGAACCAAAAGTTACACTGAAGAATAAATACCATTGTAGCCGGATAAAGGCTAGTGTGAGTCATAACTTATAGACCAGCCCAGGCTCAATTACTTGCTTTATTTCAGAATAAAGAATTGAATTGAAGCACAAGGTGAGGTTATATGTATCAAATGGTTGGAGGGAGCTTCGTTGTTAGACCTAAAGCAAAATTCAAAGCCTCTTAAACAAAAATTCCAGTCCTTTTGTTCTTACCTGTAAATATGCATATATTTAAAATCTATTCTATAACTATTTGGCACACTCATAAACCCTAATATTAACACAAAAAACATGGAAATATATATCAGGTGACCAGGTTTTCAGGCACAACTGATTCCATAGTAATCTTAAGGCAGGTCTGTTATATCTCAACATTACAGGAGCTCATATCAATTATTGAGAAGAAACCTCGTTTTTCCTTCAGCACACAGTGACTGACCTTGACCTTGGCCATCTTTAACCCAAAATGCAGGCCCAAGATAGCCTTCAACCATGATACTAGCCAGAACCCTCCCT
The DNA here is from genome assembly GCA_031761405.1 of Serripes groenlandicus. Classification (NCBI taxonomy): domain Eukaryota; kingdom Metazoa; phylum Mollusca; class Bivalvia; order Cardiida; family Cardiidae; genus Serripes; species Serripes groenlandicus. The sequence goes on from JASEVX010000532.1 coordinate 35,500, forward strand.
GTATACAGATGCTTTTTGAGGCCATTGCAGTATTCAACTTTTGAAAACAATAGGGCAACGAGTAATAGCTCATTTCCAACTCTATTCAATAATTATAGTTTCATTTACAGAGATCTTCAAAGTTGTCTGATGCATAATTGTTGTCTGTGGAAAAAGGTCAAGATTCCGGCCATCACAGTTGGTCATTTAATCAGTAAAGCCCTAAAAAGAGGTGCATTGAATTTATCTGCCCAACTAAAGAAGAAATGATGCTGCAATAACCCAGTCAGGAGCAACATTGTTGAAAGTTGAAATTAAAATTGCAACATTGTAACACTGATCAATAAGTGTTTAAAAAAAAGATTAGACAAAGAACCAAACAATATGTAAATATTTGATAATATAATTTTATTCCACTCAATTAAAGTGTAAGTGAAAAACAAAATGTATGTGAAATATTAATGCCCCCAGCGTTGTTAAATGTTTAACAAGAATATCGCAGTGGATGCCATTGCTCATCTGATGTATGAAATTTCAAAATGGCAAAAATTGAAAATTCTAAAATGAAAAAGGGCCATAAATAAAAAAACAAGAGGGCCATGAGGCCCTGGAGCGCTCACCTGAGAATGGGCTGTTTAAGACTTAACTCTTTCAGCGCCAATGGCAATATCATCAAGACAATCTTTCTGACAAAATTTCAAGCTTCTCCAAGTCAAAAATGCAATCTCTATAGTGTTAACAAGATTTTTATACAATATGGCCTAGTGACCTTTGTTTTTGACCTGACCAAACCCATATTTGATTTGGCCTAGATATCTTTAAGGCAAATACTCCGACAAAGATTCAAAATGACCCATAACTGAACTTGGCCTAGATATCACCAAGACAAACTTTCTAACAAAGTTTCAACATGCTCAAGCCAAAAATGTGGCTTCCAGAGTGTTAACAAGATTTTCCTTAAATTTGACCTTGTGACCTAGTTTTTAACCGGACATGACCCAGTTTCGAACTTGGCCTAGATATAACTAAGACAAACATTCTGATGAAGTTTCAACATGCTCAAGCCAAAAATGTGACTTCCAGAGTGTCAACAAGATTATTCATAAATTTGACCTAGTGACCTAGGTTTTAACCAGACATGACCAAGTTTCGAACTTGGCCTAGATATCTCTAAGACAAACATCCTGACAAAGTCTCAACATGCTCAAGCCAAAACTGTGGCTTCCAGAGTGTTAACAATATTTTCTTTAGATTTGACCTAGTGACCTAGCTTTTGACCCCACATGACCCAGTTTCGAACTCCGCCTAGAGTTGATGGAGATATATGTTCTGATAAACTTTCATAAAGATTGGATGCAAAATGTTGCCTCTAGAGTAGTAGCACGCAAATGTTGACGACGGACGACGAACGACGGACAAAAGGAAATCACAATAACTCACCTTGAGCACTACGTGCTCTGGTGAGCTAAAAATACATGGTAGTGTTATGGGTCTTGCAGTATACAGCTCTCTAATGATGTTAAAGAACTGATCAAAGTTTCAAAGCCATGGTCTTAATATAGTTTAAGAGAAAAGAGCAAATAGTTCATGCAAACCTTAGCCAAAATTCTAAGTTGTAAAAGGCCATAATTTCAGGTTGAAATACATAGATCATTTATATATAAACATATCCAGCAGTAAAAGAATATGAACTATCAATGGCAATTTTTTGTATGCCATTCCTAAATTGTTAATTTTAAAAAAATGTGTTAAAAGGAATAGATGTGTTACTTCCAGGTTGACCCTTTCCCACGTACAGATGCTTTCTGATGCCTCTGCAGCAGACGACTTTCGAAAACATTGTGAATGAATGTATATTGTTTTATGGCGCATCGACAGCTAAGGTCATTTAGCGCGCAATCCCTGGGTAAACAAACCAGTACTAGGCTAGTACTAGGCCTTGCCCAAGGGCACTCCACCATGACCGTAGTGCCACGACTGGGGATCGAACCCGGGACACCCTGTTTCGAAATCCCGCGCCGCTAACCACTCGACCACAGCGGATTCCTTACAACGAATATAATATAAATAAGGAATTTCACCTTTTGCCACAATGTTTTCAACTCTTTTCAATAATTAAATGTCCTTTTATAGAGATTTCTATATCTTGGCCCTATTGTTTTCAAAGTCGTCTGCTGCAGATGTGTTGTATGTGGAAAAGGGGGGTTCAGACAAAGTGTGACAGACAGACAGATTGATGTACAGACAGCTGAGAAGGGACCCCTATGTGTCAGTTTGCCAAAAGCAAGCAACACAAACAGGGGTATAAAACAATAATGTTAACTAAAAGTTTAAAAAGAACAAATGATACTCTACACCAATCAAGCATAATATCTGCCTTACAGGTAATTGTGCTATCTGTCATTTATTTTGAAGCTCAACAGTAAGTGGGTGGTGCATATACAAGGTTTCAGACATGATCGATGAATTAAATATTTTACAAAGAGTTTGCAATAATAATTATACAATGCATGGGCACTAGTAACCTTTCCTAGCAGAACCTTATATTCTGCATATTTTAGTTCCGTCAGGATTTAACATTTTCCGTCATATAGACGCTTTCTGACGCCTCTGCAGCAGACGGCTTTTTGAAAACAAAGTGACAAAAGAAGAAATTGCACAGAACGTGCAATTTCTCCTTTTGACACAATGTTTTCCACTTTTAGTCATAGGTAACATCCATTCAATTATAGAGATTTTCCATTATTTGACAAAATATGTACAAAGTCGTCTGCTGCAGAATTGTCGTATGAGGGAAAGGGTTAAGACAATTTGACAGAACTACAGCAGATTCTTGTGAAAAGTTTCATGAGTCATTTCTTCCTTTGCAATCTTTATTCCAGCTCTATTTAATAATCATATATTTATCTATAGAGATATACCTAGATGTTTTCAAAGATATGCAGATTATCTTATCCCTTTCCTTCATACTACAATTTTGCAGCAGACGACTTTGAACATAATTTGTCAAAAAATAGAAAATCTCTATAATTGAATGGATAACCTTTGACTAAAAGTGGAAAACATTGTGGCAAAAGGAGAAATTGCTCGTTTTGAGCAATTTCTTCTTTTGTCACTATGTTTTCAAAAAGTCATCTGCTGCAGAGGCATCAGAAGACGTCTATAAGAGGGAAAGGGTTAAAAAACATTGTGGGATAAAAGAAAAAAGACAACAAAATCAGAATATGTTATTTTTCCTTTCACTAAATTATTTAATTTTTTTTTCAGATTTTAAATAGATTTCTTCAGATGTATTCACTGTGGAAAATACTTATTTAATCAAAGTGGTGATTAGTTAAAAAAGGATGTGATGTTTGAAATATGTCTTTTAAAAATAAACACACCTTAAATGTTAATGTTATCACTACTTACCTGTTTAACCCTTTCCCACTTACAGACGCTTTTTAGCGTATCTACAGCAGAAAGCTTACGACTAAAAGAAAAATTGCTCAAACTGCGCTTTTTCTCATTTTGCCAAAATGTTTATAACTCAATTCAATGAACATTATGACTTTTATTTAAATAGATGTACCATTTTTTTTACCTAGATGTCTTCAACGTCGTTTTCTTCAGATTTGTTTTGTGTCGAAAAGAATTAATTCATTGCATTTAACTTTGATGCATGTATACGAGACCAAAAATATTTTGGCAAAAGGAGAAATTGTTCATAACTCATAGTTAGTTCTTTTTCTAACATTGTTTCCGAACATGTTCCAGAATGTTATTACAGGTAATAGTAGTCTGGTACAAAAGCATCAGAAGTTTTCTTTATCATGGAATGGTTCGACATTTTCCCAAACTCAGAAGCATTTGTCACATCAACACGTTACGTCTTATCGCAGATGTTTTCAGTCACCTACTGCAGATTTTTTGTAAATGGAAAAGGGTTTTTCATCACAACATAAGCTAATAGAGATCTATCATGCATGTTAAATTTCTAAAAAATAAATATTATAACAAACTATTTGCAATAGGTCCACATATCAAAGCAGCTGATATCTATACCTATTACAGCATACCTCTAAAAACAACCGCAGTGGAAGAAAATCTCCTTGGAACAAATATTCAAACTTTTCCCTCTCAGAAGACACATTCTGACACCCCTGCTGCAGACAGTTTTTGAAACATTGTGGCAAAAGAAGTGCTCATGATATTTATGTGGGAAAGAGTTTAATATTCTCCCCAGAGGCTTCTTTAACCCTTTCCCATATATAAACACTTTCTGATGCCTTCGCACAGATGACTATTGTAAACATTGTGAAAAAAGAAATAACTATCACTAAAGGTGATTAATACCCCCCATAATACCAGATTTTGCGGACAGACAGAGATTAGATTTTAACAAAATAAAATCCTATTTCAAGGTCAGAGGTCAAGGTGAAGGTCACAGGGACATGAAATTCGCGTTTTGCACATCTACTACTCCTGATTAACATTTATGCCAAGTATGAAGTAAATCAGGTTGAAACTGAAGGAGGAGTACAACAGATTAGATTTTAACAAAAAAAAATCCTATTTCAAGGTCAGAGGTCAAGGTGAAGGTCACAGGGACATGAAATTTGCGTCTTGCACATCTACTACTCCTGATTAACATTTATGCCAAGTATCAAGTTAATCAGGTAGAAACTGAAGGAGGAGTACAACGGAACAGATTTTGCGGACAGACAGAGATTAGATTTTAACAAAATAAAATCCTATTTCAAGGTCAGAGGTCAAGGTGAAGGTCACAGGGACATGAAATTCGCGTCTTGCACATCTACTACTCCTGATTAACATTTATGCCAAGTATGAAGTAAATCAGGTTGAAACTGAAGGAGGAGTACAACAGATTAGATTTTAACAAAAAAAAATCCTATTTCAAGGTCAGAGGTCAAGGTGAAGGTCACAGGGACATGAAATTTGTGTGTTGCACATCTACTACTCCTGATTAACATTTATGCCAAGTATCAAGTTAATCAGGTAGAAACTGAAGGAGGAGTACAACGGAACAGATTTTGCGGACAGACAGAGATTAGATTTTAACAAAATAAAATCCTATTTCAAGGTCAGAGGTCAAGGTGAAGGTCACAGGGACATGAAATTCGCGTTTTGCACATCTACTACTCCTGATTAACATTTATGCCAAGTATGAAGTAAATCAGGTTGAAACTGAAGGAGGAGTACAACAGATTAGATTTTAACAAAAAAAAATCCTATTTCAAGGTCAGAGGTCAAGGTGAAGGTCACAGGGACATGAAATTTGCGTCTTGCACATCTACTACTCCTGATTAACATTTATGCCAAGTATCAAGTTAATCAGGTAGAAACTGAAGGAGGAGTACAACGGAACAGATTTTGCGGACAGACAGAGATTAGATTTTAACAAAATAAAATCCTATTTCAAGGTCAGAGGTCAAGGTGAAGGTCACAGGGACATGAAATTCGCGTCTTGCACATCTACTACTCCTGATTAACATTTATGCCAAGTATGAAGTAAATCAGGTTGAAACTGAAGGAGGAGTACAACAGATTAGATTTTAACAAAAAAAAATCCTATTTCAAGGTCAGAGGTCAAGGTGAAGGTCACAGGGACATGAAATTTGCGTCTTGCACATCTACTACTCCTGATTAACATTCATGTCAAGTATCAAGTAAATCAGGTAGAAACTGAAGGAGGAGTACAACGGACCGACAGACGGACCGACAGGCTGATTCCAGTAGACCCCCTTCAAACTATGTTTGCGGGGGTATAATTACTCATAATGAGATTTAAGTTTCATTGTTAGAGTTTTGTCATATCTTTAACCTGAGGTTTTTAAAGTTGTCTGCTGCAGAATTGTTGTATGTGGGAAAGGGTAAATGAAATCAAATCTGACCACTTTTAACCCTTTCCCTCATATAGACGCTTTCTGACGCCTCTACAGCAGACGGCTTTTTGAAAACCTAGTGACAAAATAAGAAATTGCACAAAACGTGCAATTTCTCCTTTTGCCACAATGTTTTCCACTTTAAGTCATAGGTTATCCTTTCAATTATGGAGATTTTCTATTTTTTGACAAAATATGTTCAAAGTCGTCTGCTGCAGAATTGTCGTATGAGGGAAAGGGTTAAAGCAACACCTCTTAGGAGCAAAAACATTTCTATAATGCCATAGATTGTTTCTCTGGAGAGGATATTGGTTTTTTAGACTTTCAAAACATTGTATGAAACTGATTGCATTTTTCTTTTCAGTGTATTTATTTACCCTCGCCGTGCAGAATTAACTATTCGGCGACCAGCAACTGATTGCAACTAACATGCAACCGCTTTTATATGCACACAGATGTCCGAAGGATTTAACCAGTGTCTAGGACTATGACTGAGAAAATGCGTTGTAATTATTAACACATACATGTACGTCACTCTCATACCCCCAAAAAATAGATACCCGACTCACACAATTAAAAGCAACGTCAAAGAGTCATCATAGCAACAAGTGTTTGTCTATTTATTTGTTAATATAATGGTTAGCATTCACCTAGTGGTTTTCTTCACATACCGTTCATGTCGGTGCTTCTTGCTCTTCTTCTTCTTCTCTTTACGGTCAGGACTTCCACTGATATCTCTGTAACCATAAAAATGTAAGCTATTTTTTATACCTTTTTTGCTTTAACCCTTCTTGCTTACATGCAGTTACCCTTTAAGCATATGACTTTGAAAAAAGTTGTTGCAAAAGAAAAGTTGATCAAAATGTTCATTTCTATTCAATAATTCCTTTCATCTATAATTTTCAAATCTTTTGCAGAAACAATTATGCAGAAAATTTGTTTAACGTGGGAAAGGGTTAAAACATCGAAGTTATACATTCAAAATCTAAAAATTTAATGTACAACATTATGTGAAATTTAAACCCTTGTGGGAATTGAAAATGTTAGGAAGGGAAAATTCACAAATAGAGTAAAATCAATTTCTTCATAGTATTTTTTTGCTTTGTCTGGTCTGTTTAGCAAAGATCTGGTAAAAAATTAAGATACTTGGAAAATTAAATATCCAATGATTTCCACAAAAATGTATTGACCCTTTCATACATACAAACAAATTTTGACACAAATTATGTAAACATTGTGGCAGAAGCAGAAATTTCTCCTTTTGACACAATGTTTTCAATTTTGTTCGATCATCAGACATTGTCAAGATAATTACAAAGTCGTCTGCTCTAGATTTTTAATCAATGTGACAAGAGGTCATTAACCCTTTCCCACAAATAGACGCTTTCTGACGCCTCGGAAGCAGACGTCTTTTGAAAACATTCTGACAAAAGAAGAAATTGCTCAAAACGAGCAATTTCTCTTTTTGCAACAATGTTTTCAACTCTTTTTAATAATTAAACTCTTATTTATGGAAATTGTTCACGTAATTGTATATAGGTTTTCAAAGTCATCTGCTGCAGATTTGCTGTATGTGGGAAAAGGTTAACCCTTTCCCTCATACAACAATTCTGCAGCAGACGACTTTGAACATATTTTGTTAAAAGATAGAAAATCTCTATAATTGAATGGATAACCTATGACTAAAAGTAGAAAACATTGTGGCAAAAGGAGAAATTGCTCGTTTTGAGCAATTTCTTCTTTTGTCACTATGTTTTCAAAAAGCCATCTGCTGCAGATGTACATGACCATGACATTGACCAGAGTTATCCAAAACACAATCCCTAGCTGTATTATGACCAGAACTATTTAACTTCATTAACCCTTTCCCTCATACGACAATTCTACAGCAGACGACTTTGAACATATTTTGTCAAAAAAATAAAAAATCTCTATAATTGAATGGATAACCTATGACTAAAAGTGGAAAACATTGTGGCAAAAGGAGAAATTGCTCGTTTTGAGCAATTTCTTCATTTGTCACTATGTTTTCAAAAAGCTGTCTGCTGCAGAGGCGTCAGAAAGTGTTTATATGAGGGAAAGGGTTAACGCTTTCACACATACAGACACTTTCTGATACCTTCATCTGCAGCAGATGACTTTTTAAAACATTCTGACAAAAGAAGAAAGCCTATGTGGGAAAGGCTTATAAAAATATTTTTTTTATTGAACAGAGATGAAACCCTTTGGCATGATTTAATTAAGAATCGTTCAGCCAATGTGTCACCTGGATTCAGGAAAAGGTAAATTAACCCTTTGACAAATCTGCAGCAGACAACTTCGAAAATATATTGACAAAAACATGAAAAATCTTCAAAAAAAGGGTTTTTATTATTAACAAGAGGGCCAAGATGGCCGTAAATCGATTACCTGAATGATAGTAAATTAGAAGCAAATATTTAACTGCAAATATCTGTGAAAATTTGATCAGGAGTTCAAATGAAACTGCAAGGAGTGGACACTCAGTTAAAGCATTCCTGTGAAGTAACGTTGAAATTAGTCGAGTGGAATGGTAGGAGTTGTCATTTGTAGCTAAAAGTTCAATTTACCCCTTTTATGATGACACAAGGTAGTATGATGTTGAAACCAATCAATACGGCTTGAACAAATTAAGTTGATGATCACAGAAGTAAAATTCCTATTCAATTTTCTTCATATCAGACAAGGACTTTAAAAACAAGAGATGTAGGAGGACAGCACGCTTGACTATTTCACCGCTTATTTAAGTTACTGAGATAATGGACTCTAATGTAGTTGCATGCAAAACATTAACCACAATTTCTTAAAGGGTGATAATTTGCATTATATGCAGGATAGAGTTATTTAACTTGATTATTTTCATAGGTGTGATGGTTGGGAAGGGTTGTATAACGTTTCAATGGAACGCATCAAGTAGTTACTAAGATATGGACTCTAAGTGTAGTTGCATTCAAATCATAATTTCTAAGTTATAAAAGGGCAACAATTTGCACCATATGCAGGATAGAGTTATCTTGATTAGTTGCGTATATAGTTATATAGTTGTGAAATTGGGAAAGGTTGTACATGTATAATAAAGTTTCAATACAATGCTTCAAGTTGTTACTGAGATTACACTCTAAATGTAGTTGCAAAACTTTAACCAGAATTTCTAAGTCCAAAAAGGGCCATAACTTGCATAAAATGCTGGATAGATTTATCGTACTTGATTGTTTACATAAGTGTGATGGTTGTATAAAGTTTCAATGCAATGCATCAAGTAGTTACTAAAATATGGTCTCTTAATGTAGTTGCATTCAAAACTTTAACCATAATTTTCAGTCCAAAAAGGGCCATAACTTGCATAAAATACTGGATAGAGTTATCATTCTTGATTGTGTGATGGTTGGGAAGGGCTGTTTAAAGTCTCAATGCTGTGATAGTTGGGTATGGTTGTATAAAGTTTCAATGCAATGCATCAAGTAAAATACTGAGATATGGACTCATAATTTAGTTGCACGCAAAACTTTAACCAGAATTACTAAGTAAAAAAAGGTCCATAACTTGCATAAAATGCAGGATAGAGTTATCTAACTTGATAATCTACACATGTGTGATAGTTGGGTAGGGTTGTAGAAAGTCTCAATGCAATGCATGAAGTAAATACTGAGATATGGACTCTTAATTAAGTTGCACGCAAAACTTTAACCAGAATGTCTAAGTAAAAAAGGGCCAGAACTTGCATAAAATGCAGGATAGAGTTATCTAATTTGAAAATCTACATAGGTGTGATAGTTGGGTAGGGTTGTAGAAAGTTTCAATGCAATACATGTAGTATTTAAGTACTTGCATGCAAAACCTTAACCAAGGTGTGACATGGACCCCGACGCCAGGGTGAGTACGTAGTATAGCTCTCTATTCGAAGCTCTCTTTTCTTCGCTAAATTTTTTGTCATTTGCCCCTTTTCTAATGCCTCCTGACTGCCATGTTTTTCAACCAATCAGTATGCCTAGAACAATCTTTGAAGAGGGTCACCCAAGGATCATTTCTACTAAACTATATTGGAATCTGACATGCAGATTCAGAGGAGATTTTTAAAGTTGGATGTTTTGCCCCCTTTCTGATGCCGCAGCAACCAAAGTTCTCACTGGAATTTAATGCTTTGAACAATTATGAAAGAGGGCCACCAAAGGAACATTCCTGTAAAGTTTGGATGAAAGCGGTACTGTGGTTTAGGAAGAGATGATGTTTAAAGCTAAAACTTAATGCCTTTGGCTCATGTGATCTAAAAAAGAGTTGACAACATTGAGACCAAAGGAAAAATTGCTTGTTTTGAGCAATTTCTCCTTTTGTCACAGTGTTTTCAAAAGTCGTCTGCAGCAGGTGTCAGAAAGCGTTTGTATGTTGGAAAGGCTTAAGTAACCTGTACCTTTCTAAGACAAGAACACATTGTACACACACAAGTCATCACTTAAAATGGAATGCCAATTTAACCCCCCCCCCCCCCCGCAGCAGATGACTGAACTGATTTGGAAAACAAATATAAGATATCTTTTTGTATAAAAGTTAGGTTTTACAAAATAGTTGAAAACATTGTGACAAACATCATCTTTTCAAAATTCATCGGCTGCAGATGCGTCCAAATGTGTCTAGATTAAGCCAATTATATATAGTCCCCAACATTGTGCAGTTTTCACTCTTTTCCACAAATCAACAAATCTGCAGCAGATAACTTTAAAATGATCTAGGAAAGCTTATGGAAAATCTCAGCTAATGAAACTACATGAATTTTTATTGAACAGATCGTCGGGTCAAAATGGGTCATTGCTTATAATGAGCAATTTCTTCTTTTGCCGCAATGTTGTAAAAATGCATCTGTTTATGGGTAAGGGATAAACAAGCCAAGATTAATGGTAACTTGAATGCATGTTGCTATTCTAGAAAGAAAAGCTCTTTCATATATAAATTGCAGACAAATGTTGACAAAAGTACAGAGACAATCTGTTTTGCTTTTGAGACTTGAGACTTATTATGCCAGCCTTCAGGCAGATTATACATTAATAGATTTCATCCAAAAAAGTTTGTTATCTAAACAACATTAAATGTTTTCCTATTTTAAAACAAATTGCTTTTCCTATTTTAAAACAAGTCTGAATCTCAGATGTACATGTTTCTATTTCAAGGTTACACCTTCAGGCTATAGCCCTTTCCCATTTGCAGCAGATGACTTTGAAAACATAGTGACAAAAATCTGAAAAATCTCCATAAAAGATTGCTTAATTGTTAAATAAAGCGGAAAACATTGTGGCCAAAGGAGAAATTGCTCATCATGAGCAATTTCACCTTTGGCCACAATGTTTTCAAAATGCGTCTGCTGCTATTGCGTCCAAATGCGTCTGCAGGTGGGTAAGGGGATATAAAATGATGGATTTGAAAAAATGTTTGAAATATTTTGAAGCAAATCAATATGGCTTGGACAATGTTTGTAGAGGGTCGGTCACCCAAGGAACATTTCTATCAAATTATATTGGATTCAGAGGAGAATAATTTTAAAGATTGGCAGTCTTCAACGCTTTCTGAGTTTTGTCATTTTGCCCTATCCTGATGCTGTTTGGTTGCCATGTTTTTCAACCAATCAATTTGGCTTGGACACATTTTATAGACAGTCACTCAAGAAATATTTCTACAAAATTATCTTGGAATCAGACAGGCGAGGTTCAGAGAAGAGGAACCTTTAAATTTATGGCATTTTTTTGCCTTTTCGGATGCCACAGCAACCAAAGTCCTTCATAGAATTTAAATCTTCTTAACAATTTTGAAATACACACACCATAGGATCATTCCAGTGAAGTTTGGTTGAAATTGGTCTAGTGGTTTAGGAGGAGATGTTGTTTAAAACTAAAAGTTAACGACGATGACGGACAAACAGACAGAGAGTGATCATAAAATATATCACCTTAAGCCTTTGGCTCAGGTTATATAAGAACAGGAATGGGAGCAGTTGACAGGAGACCCCGTCTGAAGGCGTCTAGGCCATTAGCCATGGCTTGGTTCTCAGGTAGTCGATTCTACAGCCTTATCGCCAAGGGAAAGAATGGGTGCTCCAGGACATCTGTTTCGCAAAATGGTACATTGAATCGATGTCTGGATCCACATCCACCAAGAGTCAGATGGTGGAAGAACTGGGCTGATGGGATGTCAATGAGGTTTTATGTGATCCTGTACACCATCACCAGCTTGGCATTTGATCGACGTTGCCAGCCAAGTTCACTTATCATCTGACTAGTACTACTTGTCGTCCTCTAGACACCCTTTATGAATCGTGCTGTGCAGTGCTGGACAGCTTCAATATAACTTTGGTACTATACTATACCAAAGTTAAGCCCTCAGTGCAAAATTTGACTGAAGAGCTCTACATAAGGCACGTTTTCCATGCTCTAAAATTCATATTTAACCTGCAAACACTATGCTCTGGGTATGTAAAATTCATATTTAACCTGCAAACACTATGCTCTGGGTATGTAAAATTCATATTTAACCTGCAAACACTATGCTCTGGGTATGTAAAATTCATATTTAACCTGCAAACACTATGCTCTGGGTATGTAAAATTCATATTTAACCTGCAAACACTATGCTCTGGGTATGTAAAATTCATATTTAACCTGCAAACACTATGCTCTGGGTATGTAAAATTCATATTTAACCTGCAAACACTATGCTCTGGGTATGTAAAATTCATATTTAACCTGCAAACACTATGCTCTGGGTATGTAAAATTCATATTTAACCTGCAAACACTATGCTCTGGGTATGTAAAATTCATATTTAACCTGCAAACACTATGCTCTGGGTATGTAAAATTCATATTTAACCTGCAAACACTATGCTCTGGGTATGTAAAATTCATATTTAACCTGCAAACACTATGCTCTGGGTATGTAAAATTCATATTTAACCTGCAAACACTATGCTCTGGGTATGTAAAATTCATATTTAACCTGCAAACACTATGCTCTGGGTATGTAAAATTCATATTTAACCTGCAAACACTATGCTCTGGGTATGTAAAATTCATATTTAACCTGCAAACACTATGCTCTGGGTATGTAAAATTCATATTTAACCTGCAAACACTATGCTCTGGGTATGTAAAATTCATATTTAACCTGCAAACACTATGCTCTGGGTATGTAAAAGAATCATCTGACTGAGAAAAATCTTTTGAATTTTCACAAAATAAGTTTGGTTAAAGGTGATAAGAAAGATTTTGAGAAATGACCAGTTTACTTCACCTTCCTTATCTAGTCCTACGAATCTATAGATTGTTACAATTCTTACCGTGATTTTTTCTTTCTTTTACGAGAACGCTCTGGAGAGGTTTCCTGTTCACTTTCTGAATCTTTTACAATTCTGTAACATATAAAATATATTGTATATATAACATTTACCTTGAATCCTTTCCCACTTACCACAAATCTGCAGCAGATGAATTTAAAAGCATTTAGGCAAAGGTATGGTAAATCTCTTTAACCCTTCCCCACATATGGCTGCTTTGTGGTGCCTCTGAACTATGATTGAAACAGTTGAAGAAAAACATCAGTTAAACACGGGATAATTAGAAATTCATGTTGTCAGTTAATCACTGTCTCGGTGTTGTAGTGGTAAAGCGTCTACCTAAAATGTGAGAGGTTGTAGGTTCAATCAGAGCACATATCGAGAGCTTGGCGTGAGACGGTTGTAACTAAAAACCTATTTTGAAAACCCTGGTTTAGGGGCAATTTTGACCCCTTTGTAAACAATGCAAATTTAGGTGCCATTGCTCAGAACGAGCAATGGCACCTAAATTTCCATTATTTACCAAGAAAAATGATTTAACGCTTATAAAGAGTTGATGGCGAGGTGATTAACCTTAGTAAAAAAAATACCAATTTGAGTTACAACCGTTTCACGCCAAGCCATCGATATCATACCAAAGAGTTTAAAAGTGGTAGTAAAGGCTGCCCTCCTTGGCATTCAGGTTTTCAGGGTTAGCATTATGACTGACTGGATGGTGTCAGGATAAATGTACCAGTAGCACTAGTAACTTACCCAGGAAACGCTGTGATATAACTGAAAAAATGTTGAAATCGGCGATAAACACCAAACAATCAATCAATTGTCAGTTAATCTTGATATAATCCACTGGTATTTCTATAACTAATGGAAAGCATGGAAAACAATGGTGTTGGAAGGGACACAGGTTTTGCCTGCAATAACAAAAGTCAGACTTTGCCTGCCAGAAGAAAAGACAAATGGACAAGTGAAGTACATGTAGTAGGTATTCCTTAGAAGCGTGTATCCCTTCAAGGGCAGCTGACACATCAAAGCTTATGACACAAAAACTTACGAATATTTTTTCTGTGCCATCGACAGGGCCTTGGCAGCTTCCTCTTTTGCCTTCCTATTTGGATCGAATGAGCTTCCATCCACATAGTGTTCACTGAGACCAAAGGCATCACGCAGCTTGGCGTTCTTCTCCGCAGTAGCTTCAGCAATCTGATGTGTCTCTTTAGCTCTGTAAGTACATAAATATTTGACGTAAGATTGGCCCTTGCAATTTTTATTTAACCCTTACTTACATGCAGTTTCATTTTGATGCATATGCAGCAGAAAACTTTTGAAAACATTATGACAAAAGGATTAATTGATTGGAATTTTTCAACATTCTCAACAGTTCTAGAGTTCTATCAGTTCACCTTACCATATAATACATGTAATGGCTTTTTCACACCTGTACTTCCGGAATGACACAGTTCACAATGATCGTAGGCAATCAATGGAAAGGACGAATGACTGAGCCATGTGAGCAATTTCATCCTTTTGCCACAATGATTCAACTCTATTCAATGATGAAAGAGATAATCCAAATTGTTGCCTAAATGATTAGTATAGGTCATCTGCTGAAGATTTGTTTTGTAATAAGGGCTAACCCCATCTAAATGGTGATGTAACACTATAGGCCACTTTTCATCATATTGGATTAATATCAGGGAACAGATAAAAAGGGGTTTACAGCTCTTTTCCCCAAAATATCTCTCTTATTATTTAACTAAACCCTATGATGTGGGTACTCAAAAGAATCATCTCAGTTAGTACCCATGTTAACCCTTTCCCTCATACGACAATTCTGCAGTAGACGACTTTGAATGTATTTTGTCAAAAAATAGAAAATCTCTATAATTGAATGGATAACCTATGACTAAAAGTAGAAAACATTGTGGCAAAAGGAGAAATTGCACGTTTTGTGCAATTTCTTCTTTTGTCACTATGTTTTCAAATAGCCGTCTGCTGCAGAGGCGTCAGAAAGCGTCTATATGAGGGAAAGGGTTAAAGGGTTAGGGGGTCAAATAAGGATTTTAGAACATGCTTAATAGTCGCCCCTTATTTAGACCTCTGTAATATGAATTTGTAATTATCAAGGCATGGACTCTCTGGGGACACAAGTTTTTTCTATCTAACCCTTCTCCTTATGCTAACATTGTGTACGAAAAAAGAACACAATTTGCCTTTTCTTTAACCCTTTCCCTGATATAGACGCTTTCTGACGCCTCTGCAGCAGACGGCTTTTTGAAAACATAGTGACAAAAGAAGAAATTGCTCAAAACGAGCAATTTCTTCTTTTGACACAATGTTTTCCACTTTTAGTCATAGGTTGGTTATCCATTCAATTAGAGATAGTCGTCTGCTGCAGAATTGTCGTATGAGGGAAAGGGTTAACACAAAATGTTAAAAACTTGCCTGCTTCAGAGGCACCAAAGTCATCTGTTTCAGAGAAAGAGTCAATTTTCATAAGGAACCTCTTATCATATCATCCCTTTATCCCATTGTTTGCCGACTTTAAACACCCTCAAATAGATGAGATTTATTCATGCAGATGATTTGGATGACAAGTTTCAACATTTCCAGCTGTTGCATCAGTTGAAATGCAATTCCTGCACCCCTGAGCACCATGGAGAAAAGCAATAACCATCATTTGAACCGTTCCACGAGAAAACCAACATTGCGTAAGGTATCGATCAGGATCAGCCTAAGTATGCCAT
Source organism: Serripes groenlandicus (assembly GCA_031761405.1). Classification (NCBI taxonomy): domain Eukaryota; kingdom Metazoa; phylum Mollusca; class Bivalvia; order Cardiida; family Cardiidae; genus Serripes; species Serripes groenlandicus. The sequence goes on from JASEVX010000532.1 coordinate 51,443, forward strand.
GCAGGCATACTCGCACAGACACTTTTCGCCTCCTCTGGATTTTCTTTTTCAGGAATCATTACTCTAAACCAGTCTATCCCCCTGAGATGGAATGTGTCAGCCCAGATCAGCCTGCGCAGACGGAGGTCGATACAATACCCACAATGTTGGTTTTATCGTGGAACGGCTCATTTTTAAAGTATTTGGTATTACCAGACCGGTTTCCCAAGTGGCTCTAACCACTACCCCACAAAGACAGACCATCCACCTGAAGGAGTTCACTATCACTTATTATTTGTATCTATGTTTTTATTATATTCACCTGCAACACACCACATCTAACTCCAACAATTTAGAAGGGAAAAAAAGAAAATAACTGAAGTCCACAAATTAACCAATCCATCAAACATTCAAACAAGTTGGAGCATTAATATAACCACACCAAATGAGTTTTTCTTTCCAAATAATTGCGTGCTTTTGCATGGAAAAGGGCCATTTACAAGACCTAATGCAATGTTCGAGAGCAATAAACATCAGAAAACAATGTTTTTCAACCCTCCGGCAAAATCGAAAGTACACATTATTTGAAAAATGTCATTCCTTAATTCAATTTCAATTTCGGCTCCTTAAATCTGCTTCTTAATTCATCCTTTCTCTCTTTATAGTTATATAGTGCCCACAAATGTAAATCTATGTGATAAATACAAAATATGGCAACTAGTGAAGATAAAGATATATAATAATATTCCTGGCTTTAATTAGCACTCAAGTTAGTCAACAAGGGATGGTGGGTGAGTGTACTGTTGCATAACAGAAATAGTGTTGGAAAATGGTGTAAAGCCCTTTGAACTTTAATTAGTTTGGCCTCCGCCTATTAGCTACAATTCTATCTAGGTCTTGCAGATAGCAAACTGTCTCATCAAGGTGAACAATTATGCAATATCATCCGACTTTGTGTAGATTCCTGTAAAAGTTATATCCCTGGTAAGCTCAGTATATGCCTTTTTTATCTTTGACTTTTAAATGTGACCTTGACCTTTGAGCTACATTTCAATATATTGCACCAAACACATCGTCTTATCAAGATGAACAACTAACTGCTAAGATTAGAAGCTAAATCTAGTTCAATAGTTCTGGGTCTTGCCTCTGACACAGTCATACTAAGATGAATTATTGTGCCCTTCGACATTATAGCATCCGCAAGCAACAGGGGCAACACTCATTACTGTTTACAACATCCCCCAGCCACAAGGGCAACACTCATTACAGCGACCCCCAGCAACAGGCGCAACACTCATTACCACATCCCCAAGCAACAGGGGCAACACTCATTACAGCGACCCCCAGCAACAGGCGCAACACTCATTACCACATCCCCAAGCAACAGGGGCAACACTCATTACAGCGACCCCCAGCAACAGGGGCAACACTCATTACAGCATCCCGCAGCCACAGGCGTAAATCTCATTACAAGAGTTATGGAGATATAACCAGCCATATTGTTTTGATTTACTGGTAAAATTAATATTCAGCAATGTTCTCTGCACGTTTAAGGTTAAAATTTGCATAGAATTAAGGCGCCTTGTTCACAAACAAAAATGTAAAGATGACCTCACTTTACAGTCTCAGAGCCCACTTGTTCTCTGACTTCAAAATAGATCTGAAACTAAATTAGATTTTTCTCTCCTCTAATCTTATTACAATAGAATCCCTTGAGAAAAAGAACACAGGGGCACAGCAATCCTCTATGAAAAATAGGCTGACTAATTGATATGTGTTTTTGGACTTCTTTAAAGATTTTTAGGTTATCATCTTTTCAAAAGTCTTCATTTTGCTTGAATTATAATGGTTGACTTAGAGTCAAGAGATGATTGTCAAAAGTGATTGTTCCATTGTGCTCTTGACCTCTGACCTATTGAACCCAAATTAATAAGGATCTTTACATTGTGTGAAGTATAATCATCCTATGTTGAAAGGAAACCTTCTTGATAGGCAGACAGACATACGGAAAGGCAGACATTGTGAAACCAATACACTCTCCTCCCAAAACATTGGTGTCAATCATCAGGGTTTAACACCTTCCCACTTACAACAAATCTGCAGCAGACGACTTTGAAAACATATCCAGAAACTCCCTTTAAATGAAAGTACAATAATTGAATAGAGTTGAAAACATGGTGACAAAAGGAGAAATTGCTTGTTTTGAGAAATTTCTTCTTTTGTCACCATGTTTTCAAAAAGCTGTCTGCTGCAGAGGCTTCAGAAAGCGTCTATATGAGGGAAAGGGTTAACAATAGAAAATCAAGTTACATCTATCTATATTGGAGAGAGAGTTGACATGTGAACATTTTTATAGTGTTGAAATTGCTCAAATCGAGTAATTTCTCCTTTTGCCACAACATTTTACAGTAATTAAAATTTCATTTATAGAGAGCTAGTGTCTGTGTTCTTTCCCTAGATGTTTTCAAAGTCGTCTGCTATAGATTTGTTGTATGCGGGAGATGGTTAAAAAATCATTAAACGTCAGTACACATTATCTTATTTCGTGTGTCCACGTTTATAGTCACCTTGGGATCCCAGTAAAAATGCCGATAACAAACTACATGACTTCAGGCAAAATGGTTGTAACTACATGTTGTACCAAAACATAGTTACAACACTTGTGCGTGAAGCCATCAATAAGCTTTTTCCCCAAATTACAAATAATCCTTTTGGACTGATCTTTCTGTAAATCCCGTTTTATTTTGACCATTTACCTGATATGATATTTTTGTGGCGATTGGATTGACAATCGCCACAATGCTAACAGAAACAACAACAACGAAAATATTTACAGTCAGTTTTGAACAGCCTGTTGACTTGTTATGCAATACTGCAAACCAATAAAAATACATCCATCTAATATATTTTTCCATCAGTGATGCAGAGACACGATTAATAATAATCATGTCAGTGCTACTTTGGAACCGGATTGATACTTTGATTTGAGATTTATCGAGATAATATCTACATAGAGTTAAAATTTGTAAATATTATCTTTCTTCATGTTTAGGCAGATAATAAATATCATTGCGCATTCTATCTGCCATACAAAGTACTCTCAAAACACCTCGCCAAAATGGAAATTCCAAAAGGTTTTATAAATAGCTCGCGAGACTGGTTATCAATTGTTCTTAAATCCCAATATTATTGACGCTTTATTTTGTAGTTGTTGCAATATATGAAAGCGTCTAGATGATAAGACAAAAGTTTAAAGGACATGATGTCATGCAGTGTACAAGTTAGAAACGTCTGTACGTTCTAGCGTCAATTAGCAATCAATGCTGAAAGTGTAGCCGAATTGAGTTGGAGATCGAGTATTATCGTATATGCCTATATATATATTGAAAATCGCAAGGCCTACACTGAGATACTGCTTGTTACTTTGCAGAATTTTCTACACAGCCATCGGCGCTTTGATTTAAATTGTTGCAAAAAAATTATCTTAAGAAAAAAACATAATAATCAAAATTTGAATTAGATAAATAAAACCATTCTACAGATGTTTTCAAGACAGCCTCTAAAACTATTGTATCCATGATATCCTTTTAACACTATACAACAATGTTTGTCCAATTATCAAATTGCTTTTGTTTAGTTGGGGTTTTACCCCGTTTTCAACATTATTTCAGTTATATCTCGGCGACAGTTTGCTTTTTCATGATCCCTGGAAAAACAAATCAGTACTATATATAGGCTTGGAAATGTGCCTTGCCCATGAGCACTCTACCATGACCACAGCGCAGCGACTGGGTATCATACCCCGGACGCCCGGTTCCAAATCCCCAGCACTCACCACTAGGCCCTGCGGATTCCTGTTGATGTTTTTATCAAACTGCAATCACAATCAAAAGTTACTATCATAAGGATTGTATCATTTAGGAGGAGAAGGGGGGAAGGACTAAATTAAACAAACTGGTACACATTAGTGTTTATTATTTAAATTTTTGCTTATTTCCCAGGGGACACTCAAACTGTTTTTCAGTGACAGCAACAACCTAAATTATCATCTATCTATCCTCTATCTAATGGGAATCTTCATCTGTCCATGAAAGTTGGACTCAACCTCCCTCATTTTAACCAGTTGGATTCCAACCATTGACCTGATACAGGCAACTCTTTACCCTTTTCCAAATACAACAAATCTGCAGAAGACGACTTTAAAATAATCTTGGCAAAAATGTAGAGAATCTCTATAGATAAATGGCAATTTAACTATTGAATAGAGTTGAAAACATAATGTGGCAAAAGGAGAAATTGCTTATTTTGGGCAATTTCTTCTATTGTCACAATGTTTTCAAAAAGTTGACTGCTGCAGAGGCGTCAGAAAGCGTCCTTAATGGGAAAGGGTTTACCATTTCCCACATATCTGCAGCAGTCAACATTGAAAACATATAAAAATTCACTGGATATTTTTTTGCTTTTCAGAGACATTGGAAGCAATAATTTGGTTTGAAATGGAGTATTACTGCTCAATTTCATTTAACTATATAGCTACCTCTTTCCCTTCAATATATAATTGAGCGGCATTCTGCAAAAAACAATTGTAAGACATATGCGACTTGAGTTTCTAGCTTAAGGTCCAACCCAGACGAAATGAACACCATGGTTGACCATGGATACCATGGTATTTTACTGTTGACCATGAACTACCATGAACAGCTTTGTTTTTCCATGGTTTTACGAGTCAATTACCATTGACACAAATATTAACCATGGTCATGATCAAGTTTAACCATGTTCAACCATGGTCATAAAATAGTAACCATATTCAACCATGGTAATATATTCTAGCCATGTCCTCAAGCTTGATCATAGTCAACCATGTTCTACCATGGTAGAAATTATTCTTAGTTATGCAAGAACTTTGTAACAATTTTTTTTAAATATTAATGGTTTTATTTGGACTCGAAACAAATGTTTGATAAATTGATAAGTTTAAAAAATATATAACTACAACATTTATTAAGGACACTTCTAGAACACTTCTAGAACCAATTTAATAATTGCAACAACAACAACAACAGGAAGTTTAGATCTTAAATTTTCAAAATGGATGGCAATGTAACATGTTAAAATTCAGGCAATGTTTTCACAAAACACTCGGTTATAATGGATTGTCATCAAATATTATGTACATAGTGATTTGTAAGTAACTTTTCTTCTCACTCTAATGATAAAAGCAGATAGAAACAAGATGTGTTTGTGAAACACTGATTCCCCCGAATGGCAACATCTAGGTCAAAGGACAAGGTCGCAAGGTCAAAAATGTTGGTACTGACAGAAAGGTCATGTCACAAGGAATACACATGTGAAATATGGTAGCCGTACCTGTTATGGTTCAAATGTAGTGGTCAAGGTTAAAGTTTTTTTCGACAGACAGAAAAAGAGACAGACAGACAGGCCAAAAAATAGATGCCCACCGAATCGGTGATTCCGGGGGCATAAAAACATAAAATGAAGATTTACAAGCACATTTATTACCAGGCAATGGTCACAGCTACGAAATAATATGGAAACTGCTATAAATAAAAGTATTAATTATTGAATAGAGGCGGACACATCAAGAGCAGTTTTCCTTTTAGCCACCATGTTTAAAAGCATGTCTGCATTATGAGACACTGGGATAATACGAAAAAACCCCATGAATGGGGTTTTTCGCTTATAGTTAACAGGTGTGAGATTTTTTTTTTTTTTTTAACCCATGAAGCTTTCTGAAATGAAACTGGCCAAATCCATGGGGGCCGCCATTTTGGGTATGTATAAAATGAGCCGAGAAACACGGATTGAAAAAAAATTATTATCGTCTTTTTAATATTTTTTTTTAAATCGATAATTTGGGAATGTATAAAATGACACGAAAAATACGGATTTTTTAAATTATTGTCGTCTTTTTAATTTTTTTTTTTTTTAAATCGATATTTATTAAGTGCTGTGTTTTGGGGGAATTAACATTAAAAATAAATGGAACTCTGTAAGAAATATGTATTCCCGTTCGTCAAATAAACGACAGCATTAGACTTCTACCCCTGAACCTAAATGTTGACTGTATCGTATCCAAAGAAGGACGTGACGTCATTTCCGTAACACTTCATCTTGGCGTAACGTCAATGGAGCGACGTCGTTTCCCGCAAAAAAGTGGTATCAACATGAAATACCCCAAATTCCTATACATGAGCTATTTATCAAACATTGCGGCAAAAGGATAACTTTCTCATAAGGAGCAATTGTTCTTTTAGCGACAATCTTTCCCTAAATCGTCTGTTGCAAAGGCCTCAGAAACCGTCTCTAATAGGGAAAGGGTTTAGCAGAAATGTGACCCCTTACATCATTTGTTCCAGTCATATTGACTGGTTGAAAAAGGCAGTTGCCATGTGGCATCAGCAAAGAGCTGATCTTTTTGCTTCTTTACCATAATGCAGGTGATCGATTAAGGATCATCTTGGCCATCATGTTTTAACCTCGTTCATTATAAATGTATTCCTTGATTTTCTGAAAGTCTTTACTTTATTATTTTCTGTTCGTAATAATAGACGACAGCAATACGAATTCCAAATATTTTTTGATAATGCACAAAACATGACATTAACATTATTATTGTCTAGTCAATTAGTTATAAATCCTTTTTATGGCCAAAGTATGCTCTTTAATTTTTGTTTATAATTATCTTGCGTTTTTTCGTAAATAGGTAGCACCTATAGATATATTAAATCACTGTCAACTGACGCAGATATGAACTGATACTTCTGGTTTCACACTGAATTCTTAAAATGAAACTCCCTATTTTTAGAAGTGATCAATAGGTTAACATACTTCATTTACTAGGTTTTGCACTCATGAGTCCAGTCATAGTTGGAAGACTTTTCCCTAATGATTTCAGTTCTTTTAGAAATGTTCATAATGAGCAAAATTTTCTCTATTTGCCACAATGTTTTCAACTCTATTTAATAATTTAACTATAATTTGTACATATTCATTTTAAAATAATAAATGATATATTCCCTCCCCCCCAAAAAAAAGTACCCCCAACCCCCCTGAAAATACACAGACATATCTTTTTTTTCTTTTTTCTAAAATCCCTGAACAGAGCTTGTTGGTGTCAAATTCAGGAAAAAGAAATAATTAAACCCATTACAAGGCAGCTATCATTCAAACTTTTACTCAGAAATGGAGAAAACATGCTAATTGGCCATCGTGTAGGACATCCTTGTCCATGTTACAATTGCTAACCCTTTCCCACATACAGGCGCTTTCTGACACCTCTGCAGTAGATGGCTTTGGAAAACATTTCGTCACAATGTTTTCAACTTTATTTATTAATTAGCTTTTCATATAGGGAGATTTGCCAGATTTTTGTACGTGGGAAAGGAAAATCACCCTTTTTCAAATGCAAATGGTTTAACCCTTTAATTCCCACCTGCAGATGCATTTTGACGCAATCATAAGCAGCAGACGTCACTTTTGAAAACATTGTGGCCAAAGGTGAAATTGCTCCTGTGGTCACACTGTTTCAACTTTATTTAACAAGAGGGCCATGATGGCCCTGGAATCGCTCACCTGATTATTTTTTTTTTTTCACTTTAGCTATATAAGCCCCGCCCCCTGGCAGCCAAAGTTTCCGACCAATTAACTTGGCTTGAAGGAATCTGATAGAGGGTCACCCTAGGAACATTTCTACAAAATTATTTGAAAATCGGCCGGACACTTTCGTAGAAGAAGATTTTTAACTTTTCACTATAGCCATATAAGGCAAAATAGCCCCGCCCCCCCTGGTGGCCATGTTTTTCAACCAATCAACTTGGATTGAAGGAATCTGATAGAAGATCATACAAGGAATATTTCTACAAAATTATTTGAAAATCGGTCTGACACTTTGGGAGGAGAAGATTTTTTAAGTTTTCACTATAGCCATATAAGGCAAAATAGCCCCGCCCCCTGGCGGCCATGTTTTTTGACCAATCAACATGGCTTGAAGGAATCTAATAGAGGGTCATCCAAGGAGCATTTCTACAAAATTATTTGAAAATCTGCCAACCAGTTTGGGAGAAGAAGATTTTTTAAGTTTTCACTATAGCCATATAAGGCAAAATAGCCCTGCCCACTGGCGGCCATGTTTTTCGACCAATCATTATGGCTTGAAGGAATCTGATAGTGGGTCACTAAAGGAACATTTCTACAAAATTATTTGAAAATCGGCCGGACACTTTCGGAGGAGAAGATTTTTTAAGTTTTCACTATAGCCATATAAGGCAAAATAGCCCCGCCCCCCTGGTGGCCATGTTTTTCGAACAATCAACATGGCTTGAAGGAATCTGATAGAGGGTCATCCAAGGAACATTTCCACAAAATTATTTGAAAATAGGCCAGACACTTTCGGAGGAGAAGATTTTTTAAGTTTTCACTATAGCCATATAAGGAAAAATAACCCCGCCCCCCCTGGCGGCCATGTTTTTTGACCAATCAACATGGCTTGAAGGAATCTCATAGAGGGTCATCCAAGGAACATTTCTACAAAATTATTTGAAAATCTGCCAACCAGTTTGGGAGAAGAAGAATTTTGAAGTTTTTTTCATTTCGTTGCCATGGAAACCAGAATTCTGCATGGATCCCAAATATTTGAAGGAAATCTGGTGAGGTCATTGAGAGGATGCTTTCTGTGAAGTTTCATCCAAATTGACCCACTGGTTACTGAGGAGAAGAAGTTGACGCACGGCGCACGACGGACGACGCACGATGGACGACGGACGCCGGACAAAAGGCGATCACAATAACTCACCTTGAGCAAAGCTCAGGTGAGCTAAAAATCAAGATATCTTTTATGGAGACTTTTAAGGGTTTTTTCATTATATTTTACAAAGTCGGTTGCTGCAGATGTGTTGTATGTGGGAAAGGGTTAAGAAGCATATGCAGCAGCCAACCAGGGACTATTTAACAAGTTTGTCCGCTACAGATGTTTTGTATGTTGGAAAGCTATAGGATAACAACTTTCACCGTATATGCATTTTCACCAAATATTAAAGTTTTAGAGCGGTATGTATTGCTTTGAAAATATTAAAGTGAATTAATGCACTATGAAGAAACAATAAATTGTCTGACAGGTACTGGGTTCAGAGGTCACACAGCTCTTTTCCCAATTATGAGCAATTTCTCCTTTTGCCATAATAATTTCAAAATCGTCTGCAGCAGATGATTCAGTGTGGGAATGAATCTACATAAGGGAAAGGCTTGATACACAACTAACGATCATATACCATGATGTAAAGAACTCAGAAAGTCAACTAGGACCCATCCTAAATTCTTGTCTCTAAATGAAAATTTGTTATGAATTAATTATGGCCTGAAACCAGTCTATTTACGCAGGGTGTTTCAGCTGCCAGAAATTCCCTAGACATATCGTTTCAACTTCCTTAACGGATTTCCTCGTAACACCGATCATTCTCACCATGATTAGATTTGACACATTATGATATGAAGACAATGTCAGAAAAGAAGCCAACTTCCTGAACTTAATCTGTAAGAAAAGATAACTTGTCAATATACATTGCAGCCTAAAAATGACACTTACAATTCTAAGGGAAGCAAAGTTAATTTATCCCATTTCTACATACAACAAATCTGCAGTGTAAAAATATCTAGGCAAAAATGTGGAAAAATATAAAGAAGTAAAAGTATAGCAATTTAATTTGTTGAATTGAGATCCCAAGCCAAAGGCCATTTTAGTATGTATAAGAATGCTTGGTCCACTTTGATATTCCAATTAACCCTTTCCCACATACAGACACTTTCTGACGCCTCTACAGCAGCTGAATTTTGAAAACATTGTGACAAAATGAGAAATTGCTCAAAACGAGCAATTTCTTCTTTTGCCGCAATGTTTTCAACTTTTTTCAGTAATTGCACCTTCATTTATACAGATTGTCTGCGTTTCTGCCCAAATATTTTCAGATTTGTTGTATGTATAAAAGTGTTAATAAAACAAGCGGACCTGATCATGGTCCTCTATAGCTCACCTGATTTTATAGAAATTCAATAGAAGTCACATACATATCTATATGGAAATATTATGCCTGCTGCAGCAGTTATATGGAGTTATGGCATGACCCAGGTTTGTACAGATGACCTTCACCCAATTATAACTGTAGGTTAACCCTTTCCCACATACCACAAATCTGCAGTAGACGACTTGAACATATTTTGTCAACAAATAGAAAATCTCTATTAAAATTGAATGGATGACTAAAAGTGGAAAACATTGTAGTAAATGGAGAAAACGTGCAATTTCTCCTTTTGCCACAATGTTTTCCACTTTTTGTCATAGGTAATCCATTCAATTATGGAGATTTTCTATGTTTTGACAAAATACGTCGTCTGCTGCAGAATTGTCGTATGAGGGAAAGGGTTAACCAGGGAATTGAAATCTTTGAAGCCAATGATACCCTCTTTATAATGATTTTCTAAATTTTGAAAAAGTCACCTTAAGATTTTTACCTCAAGTAATGCTTTTTTGTTTGTTTTATTTGTTTTATTAGGGTTTTACGCCGCCTTCAACATTATTTCATTTATTCACAGCAACACTGTTCACTTATTCATGATCCCTGGGTAAACAAACCAGTACTTAGTCTAAGGCTAGAAAATGTGCCTTGCCCAAGGGCACTCCACCATGACCGTCATGCTGTGACTAGGAAATGCCTTTTTGAACTTGGATGAAATATTAATGGCCATTGGAGTGTTCACAGTGCTTTTCTTCGGTTTGATAAAGTGACCTAGTTTTTTACCCAATGTGACCCAGTTTAAACTTGAGCTAGATTTAGAATTATGATCGAATATTTTTAATATTTTTTTCATGAACACTGAATGAAAAACAATGAGGCAAATGAGGCAAATCTAGAGCATTTAAAATGTTTCGCTAAATTTTAACAAGAAACGTTGCAATTTCGTATATTATCTTGTTTTTGTGTTCCCTTAATACTGAAAATAGCTATACATATGATGGAACCCTTTCACATATATACATGTATTAGTCTTGCAAACACATTTCCATTTGATGTTTGATTGATGCAGATTTGTTGTTTATGTGGGAAAAGGTTTAAAAGAAGCTGGCCTTAAGTTATTGACATGATTTGAAAACAAGGGCACCGCAAAGCGGATGCATCCCCTCGGTATTCAAAGTCCAATTTCAATCTTGACCTTTAACCTTGAAAATAATTGTCACAAGGCTGTTACGGATGGACGCACAGACAAACAAACAAACTAACGGACAGACCCGTTACTATTATCTCCATCGCAAACTTCGTAAGCTGAGGGGATAAAAAGGGCCTATGATTTATATGTGTGTTGAATGACCATGAAAGCCCTGACATTAACCATGATTCATCTGTCTGTATACTCAATGTATCCATTTGGTCCGCAGTAATTTCCACCCAAAGCCTTAAATTAGTAACTAATAGGATATTTTAAGTTGTCTGAATCAATTGACATCTGAGGAATCAGTCATATTTAACACTTCTTGGAAAAAAACACATCTGCAGCAGACAATTTTGCAAACATTTAGTAAACAAGAGGGCCATGAGGCCCTGGAATCGCTCACCTGAGAATGGGCTATTTAAGACTTCACTCTTTCAGCGCCAATGGCAATATCATCAAGACAAACTTTCAAGCTGCTCAAGTCAAAAATGCAATCTCTATAGTGTTAACTAGATTGTTCTACAATTTGGCCTAGTGACCTAGTTGTTGACCTGACCTGACCAATATTCGAACTTGACCTAGATATCACTAAGACAAACATTCTGACAAAGTTTCAACATGCAAAAATGTGGCTTCCAGAGTGTTAACAAGATTTCCCTTAAATTTGGCCTAGTGGCCTAGTTTTTGACAGGACATGACCCATATTCGAATTTGGCCTAGATGATCATCAGGACAAACTTTCTGATAAAAATTTCAAGATGCTCAAGTTTAAAATGTGTCTTCCAGAGTGTTAACAAGATTTTCCTTCAATTTGGCCTAGTGACCTAGTTTTTGCCCCGACATGACCTATATTCGAACTTGGCATAGATATCACTAAGACAAACATTCTGACAAAGTTTCAACATGCTCAACCAAAAATGCTGCTTCCAGAGTGTTAACAAGATTTTCATTAAATTTGGCCTAGTGACCTAGTTCTTGACCCGACATGACCCAGTTTCGAACTTGGCCTAGATTTGATAGAAATATATATGTTCTGATAAACTTTCATGAAGATTGGATGCAAAATGTTGCCTCTAGAGTGTTAACAAGCAAATGTTGACGACGAACGACGAACAAAAGGCGATCACAAAAACTCACCTTAAGCACTTTGTGCTTTGGTGAGCTAAAAAACCCAGGAAATCTTTATAAATGAAAGATCACTAAATTATTGAATGAATTTGAACAAGAGCACCGCGTACGGCACAGACGCTCGACTGATAGGGAGAAAACAGAAAAAAAAAAGCTGAGCTAAACAAAAAACCTTAACCGGATGACCACGCCAACGCCACCGCCGACGCCAGGGTCATGACAATAGCTCTCGTTTTTCAAAAGTCAAGCTAAAAATGAGAAATTGCTCATTATGAGCATTTTTTTCCTCTGGCACAGAATGGTGTCTAATAATTCAACCCTTATTTATGAGTACTAAATTTGTTTGACGCATCTGCAGCAGTCAACATTCTAAAACTCGTTGACAAATAGGAAAAAATTGATCACTGTCACAATGACTCAAATTCTCATTTTGCCATAATGTTTTCAACTCTATTCAATTATTAATTCAATTATACAGATTATCCATATTTTTGCCTGGAGATTTCCCAAGTTGTCTTCTGCAGATTTGTTTGTTGTACATTTCTTTACTTTATTTATATATGTGGGGCATGGGTTAAGCTTGGGGGTTACTATGGATTTAAATACTCATAATGCTTAAACATCATAAGAATTTTCTACTTTTTTTTTATACACTATATAGAACTGCTGCACATTCAGCATCAAAAGTTGTCTGTATCAAAGTAGAACTTTGACCAAAGGAATGTATAATCATCAGAAGATTAACCCTTTCCCACCTGTAGACACATTTTGACGCATCTGCAGCAGACGACTTTTGAAAACATTGTGACAAAAGGAGAAATTGCTCAAAACAAGCAATTTATCCTTTTGCAACAACTTTTTTTCTGTAATTAAACCTACAACTTTAGAGATCTTTTTTACTTAATATTTTTTAAGTCGTCTGCTGCAGATTTGTTGTATGCGGGAGAAGGATAAAGAGTCAACAGGAAATTCTGACTGACTGGGTTGTAGTAGAAAATGGACCCATCATTTCTCATTACAAACTATATCCGATTCTCCTGTCCACATTTCCGACAGACCTTTCAACCTTTTAAGCCAGTCAGTGTTAAAATTGGAACTATAATTTCGTGCCAATTGATAGACCAAACCAAAATGGAAACAAATAGAGTCTTATCCTTTTCCTAAATCTTAACACATATTTATGCAATAGAACGAGGAATAGCAATTAAGTTTAATACAGCGTAAGGATTGTTCAAATTGAGCGAATTTTAAACATTTTTTCAGTACAGATTTCATTTTGTATTTCTTTACTAATTTCAAAGATCCTCCTTTTGGAACAATGTTAATTTACACAGGTTTTCATCTGCAAATTTGTCTGTGGGAAAGGGTTAATACTTTCAGTACAGAATTTTTCCTGTAATCATTTACTGATTTTTTTCTGTACAGAATATTATTCTGTTTTTTTCTGCCTACTGGTATTCAGTACAGAATTTGTTCTTTGTCTTTTTATAAAAAATCTTTTTATAGAATTCTTGTTCAACTCTGTTTCAATGAACCGCCAATAATTATACTGAGGTCATATTCAGCTTATATATATATAGTTATAACGACCAGTTTATTAAAAGTGATAATAAATAAACACTTATGTGATTATATTCTATTTATCACAATAAAGTGATTTATGAGGCGTATTTCGATTAAATGCACTTAACATTTACAATATTTCTAGATGAAATTTACCAGTTTTAGTGCCAAAGTGAGTAACGTTATGATGTCAAACCGCTGACGTGACGTCATTTTCATAGTGATTTGGTCATGCCATATATTACACATGTATGCACATTATACATATAAAGAAATACATAGTGGGTATATATATTAGATCGGATACAAGCATTGTCATGTGATAAAATAGAATATATTCAAATTGTTTTAATAGCTTGCCAGGACCCTACGAGTTGAAGGTAATTATTATAAGCAAAAAACATAATTTTACATAAAAACACTAATATTACTATTTTGATTAGTATTATAACCCGTTCCCATGTAGATGTTTTTGGTCATGTTTATACAGCAGATGACTTTTGAAAAGTCAGAAATGACAAAGGAGAAACTGCTCATAATGAGAAATTTCTCCGTTCGCCACAATGTTTTCTACAACATTTCATAATTTAACTTTTATTAATGGAGAGTTTTCATATTTTTGCATAAATATTTTCAAAGTCGTCTGCTGAAAAAAAATTGTAATTGAGAAATTGCTAAGCAGTCACTGGTCTTCATCAGTTTTAACTTTTGTGTTTCCCTTAGATGGCAGCCTCAGGATTACGTAACTGTGTTTTATTACTTCAGATGACTCATAATTACATATCAGCGAAACAGTTAAACACTAGTTACAGCCAAATTCATCTTTATGTTTGCAATACTGCAGCAATGCAAGTACATAATATATTAATTTACTGAACATGTGATACTTTTAGCACCTTCTACGGAATACAAGATGCTTTACTATCAATATAACTCTTTCCCACATACAGGAAATCTGCAGCAGACGACTTTGAAAGTGTCTACGCAAAAATATGGAAAATCTCTATAATTGTAGGAATATATTATTACTATAAACAAGAAATATATACAAAAAAGATAAACGGCGATCAATATGAGAAAACACTAAGAAATGGAACATGCGCATATTATTTGACTTGAATATCAGAAAGGTTAAATTTGCTTAGTTTGAAAGAAGTTTCTACACAAATTTGTTACTGAATAATATTTCTTCTTCTTTAACAAAGAGATTATTCCGAACAAGGAAAGTGCCTTTATCGTCAATATGTAAATAATTGTTAATAATCAAAACAATCAGTAATTTTCGATGAATTATTAATTTGCGCAATAATCTATGTGTTTACCAAAGGCTATTATCGGCCATCTCCATGCAGCTTCAGTTTCTATAAATAGATTATCAAGGCCGAGAATACGCCACATGAAGGGAGATTACGCGAGGCTCCCAAGAGTTGTATAAGTTTCAATTGACGATAAATAGCATAAATTTCATACGTTTTTACTGAAATTTATTTTTTAAGGAAAACAATTAAAGGTTAGTATGCAGAACATTTCATTTTGAAACCTCATCTTATTAGTGCCTCTCGTAGGATCGCCAACTTAACTATAATGATTTCCAATCAAAACGTTTCATTTCCTTCATTTCTTCGACATTATTCATTAAATACAACATTTGATTGGTCTACAATCTAGATCATTTGTTTAACATCTAGGTCAAAACTGAGGTTAAACAGCTATCGCTGAAAAAGTGAAATCATTGTGGCAAAAGGAGAAATTGCTTGTTTTGGACAATTTCTCCTTTTGTCACGATGTTTTCAAAAGTCGTCTGCTGCAGATACGTCATAATGCGTCTATATGTGGTAAAGGGATAATGATCTGATAGAAGAGCATTTTGTTTATTTTATTGGGGTTTTACGCCATTTTCAAGACACTCTGAAGAGCATTATTAGGTACATTACATAGCAGTCATAAAATTGTGGTACAGAAACCCTTTTCCCTCAGTCACGTAGACGCCTTTTTGACGTACATGCAGCAGATGACTTTTAAAAACATTATGAGTAAGCTATTTCTGCATTTGAAATTGCCACAATGTTTTCAAACTCTACTTAATAGTTATGTTTTTTCATTTATAGGGATTTGCCATATCTTAACCAAGCTGTTTTCAAAATCATCTGCTGTAGATCATTGTCATTATCCACATGGCCTGAAGGAATCCGAGAGAGGGTCACCCTAGGATATTTCTACCAAATTATTTGGAAAATGGCGAGATAATTTCGGAGGAAAAAGTTTCTTTTTTTTCACTATAGCCTGATATAAGGCAAAACAAACCCAGCCCCTGAGGCAACCACATTTTGCGTCCAATCAACATGGCTTGAAGGAATCAGTGAGATTTAGGTCACCCAAAGCACATTACTGTAAAAGAGCCCTGACCCCTGGCAGCCATGTTTTTCAACCGATCAACATGGCTTGGAGGAATCTGATCAAGGGTGACACCAAAGTATCATTCCTATAAAATTAATTGCAAATTGGCATGACACTTTTGGAGAAGAATATTTAAAAAGTTTTCACTGACTAGCCGTATAAGGCAAAACAGCCTGCCCCTTGGCGGCTACGTTTTTCGACAAATCAACATGGCTTGAAGAAATCCGATAGAGGGTCGGTCACCCAAGGATCATTTAACAATTTGTTCTCGAAATCAGAAAGATACTTTTGCGGTAGAAGATTTTTATTTAAGTTTTCACTATAGCCAATGGTGCAAAACAGCCCCAACATTTGTTTAATCAACCAATCAATATGGCATGAAGAAATCTGATAAGGGTAACCCAAGAAACATTTCCATTTTTTTTTTTTAAATTAGCCAACCAGTTTGAGAGGAGATCTTTGTTTTCTCGTGATTACCATGGAAACCAAAATTCTGCATGGATCAAACAAACTGAAGGATCTCTGTGAAGATTTATTCCAATTAACCTGCTGGTTACAGAGGAGATGTTAACAGATGACTGACATAGGCGAGCTAAAAATAATTCAAACAATTGTGAATATCATTTTTTTTAAATATGGTAAAATTTGAACCCTGGAGTACTATTATTAAAGAACGCTGCTGCTGTAATCATGTTTCTTCTGATAGCACCAAGAGAATTTCAATTGTCAAATATCAAGACATATTTATGTACTTTAAATTGTATTTAATGGAAGTTCCCCGTTGTCTTCAAAGTTTAGAGTACATTAATGCTCCTCTGAATATTATTAAGCCTTGAAAGAATTTCTCTGGGTAATATCTAACTTTAAATTGTGCTTACAGGTTTTTCAAATGTTCAATAGTTAGCTAATCTTAATTTGTTAACACTTTCACACATAAAGACGCTTTCTGACGCCTCTGAAGCAGATGACTTTTAAGAAACAATTGTGGCAAAAGAAGCAAATAATTTGCTCAAAATGTTTTCAACTTGATTCATTTAGATGTTCTTCACTTATCCCTTTCCCTCATATAATAACAAGGTATAACAGAGATTGAAAATATAAAAAAGTATTTTCAAAGTCATCTGCTGCAGATTTTCTGAATTTGGGAAATGGGTTTAACCCTTTCCCTCATACGACAATTCTGAAGCAGACTTTTGAATATATTTTTTCAAAAAATAGAAAAAAATGGATTATATTATAACCTATGACTAAAAAAGGAAAACATTGTGTCAAAAGGAGGAATTGCTCGTTTTGACCAATTTCTTCTTTTGTCACCATGTTTTCAAAAAGCTGTCTGCTGCAGAGGCATCAGAAAGCGTCTATATGAGGTAAAGGGTTAAGGAAAAAGATTTTCATGATTTACCATGCCTTTCAACTGAGACTGGATGTTATGATGATGTCCAATATGTTTGCCAAGATGTTTTCAAAGTCTTCTGTTCTATATCAATTGTATGTGGAAAATAGAAAAGAAGCAGAAGTGAATTACTCTGTCCAAACCTAATGAGCTATGTCCCCCACTTTTCTTCAAATAACGCTTAATTAAATAGACAAAAAACTTGATCTTCCCTTTGGATCAATTTCTGTTACAACCAGACTTTTTTGCTTATCTTTTATTCAATGCAAAAAAGCAACCATTATACACTATGCCTCATAAAGATGATTTCCTTCATATTCCGCAAAACAGGTTTTATTAATGTGAGATTAATTTCGCTAATATTCGCATATTGACTTCCTGGTAAATACTCCTGAATATTTAATCCTCTTAAAATATGCTACTTTAGCCGATTTGATGATTAAAAGTATATCATAATTATACATGTACAGTCTTTAATAGGTGATTTGTTACAGGTGAACTGGTATTTTAACTTCTTCTGTTGACAACTTGGTACAAACCAGTTATGCATTAAAAGTAGATTTTTAACACACAGACTCTCGTTTAAATTAAGGGCTGTTTGAACAGTTTATAGCTTGTTAATTCACTGGCATGTCATAATAATAAGGTAAATATTATAAAGTACCTTTCTATTAAGAGTGCATTAAACCAGTTAAGATGACGACTTAATTTGCACGAAGCTGATTTTGGACAAAGATCGAAACATTTTGACCTTGTATCAAATTTAAGTGTTTTACAGTATTTGAATGTGCATTTGTAGAGAAAATATTGTGAGATTTTGAGTTTTGCACTTCTATTTGTGCCTGCTGCAGATCTATAGCAATGTTAACTCGAATCCCACTTGCATACTGGCCATATTAGTATACATATATTTTGACCCATCTGCAGCAGACAACTTTTTGGCAAATTGGCCAAAATTATAAATTTCTCCCTTCACCACAATGTTTTCAACTTTACTGAATAATTATACTATCAGTTGTAGAGATTTTCCATATTTTCCAAGATGTTTTCAAAGTCAACTTTGACAAGTGCTGTCAACTTGTAGTAAGTGGGAAAGGGTTAATATATATATATAATGCAGAACTTGACACTCATTTTACATTCTGCACACATGGTTTCTAAGGCTTAACTCCAAGTACAAATCAATTTTACTTGCTCATGCAGATGAAGTCAAGCCAAATTGAGTGCTGTAAACTCCATGTTTCTCCATTATACAGGACCAGCTATAACCCTTTCCTTCATACGACATTTCTGCAGCAGACGACTTTGAACATATTTTGTCAAAAAATAAAAAATCTCTATGATTGATGATGGATAACCTATGACTAAAAGTGGAAAACATTGTGTCAAAAGGAGAAATTGCTCGTTTTGAGCGATTTCTTCTTTTGTCACTTTGTTTTTTCAAAAAGCTGTCTGCTGCAGAGGCGACAGAAAGCGTCTATATGAGGGAATGGGTTAAGTACTATCTACATTACAGTGTGGGGTTTTATTACTGTCCAGAGCAAACTTAATTCATCAAACAATGTAATAGAAGTCACTTCCCATTCATTCCTATTCACAAACACTATATATTAATTTGCCTAGCCTGAGTGCTGTAGATAAGACAAGCTTTTCAACGGATAATTTATGTGGAGGACAGTGGTTCAAATCCCGTGATGAGTGGGTTCTGCCTATGATTTTTTTCCACAAAAGCAGCGATAGTGTTACTGGTTTATAATGTCTCCAGGAAGCAGATATCGAGCATGATTATTATAAGCTTAAAGCTAGTTTCTAGTTTCGCAATTGATGTAAAATAAGTAAGTTTAACCCTTTCCGACATACAGACGCTTTCCAACACTTCTCTAGCAGACGACTTTTGAAAACAATGCGACAAAAGGAGAAATTGCTCAAAACAAGCAATTTTTCGAGTTCGAATCCTGTGATGGTTCTGCCTTTAGGAATTTTCCACACAAATGGCAGGAGTGCCAGTTAACCCTTTCCCTTATATGGACACTTTCTGACGCCTCTGCAGTAGACAGCTTTTTGAAAACATACTGACAAAAGAAGAAATTGCTCAAAATGAGCAATTTCTCCTTTTGCCACAATATTTTCACTTTAAGTCATAGGTTATCCATTCAATGATAGAGATTTAATTTTTTCTATTGTTTGACAAAATATGTTTTAAGTCGTCTGCTGCAGAATTGTCATATGAGGGTAAGGGTTAAGCCTCTAGGAAGCAGGAAGCGAGATTAATATAAGCTGAAAGCTTGTTTCGCAATTGATGAATATAATTAAAGTTTAACTAATACATAAGATATTCATTGTTGTGTAAAGAACTATTTATCCCTTAAATGAAGGGCTCTGAGCCAAGCCCAGGTTTCTCCGTCGGTAGTTACATGGGCTGTCATGTCAATCCAAGGGTTGTGAGTTTGTGAACCCCGGCTCGGACAATTATCTTTACAGTTGACAGTTTACAGTGCATCCAATGGACTAACAGCCCTTGTAGAATTAGCCAGCCAGTTGCTTAGAAGAATGTTGTGTCGCCATGCAATACCGGTGTTAGAAAGTCAGAACAAACATAGGTAGGTGTCACTATAGTGGCTGTGAAAGTTGTTGAAAACTGTGTTAACCCTTTCCAAATAGTAGTAGGATAATGACGCACCTGCAGCAGATGACTTGAAAACCTTGTGACAAAAGGAAAAATTGCTTGAATTTAAAGAGAAATTTCTCCATTTGCCACAATGTTTTTAACACCATTGGATAATTTAACTTTAATTCACTGAGGTTTTCCATACTTTTGCTTAGATGTTAAAATTGTCGTCTGTTGCGGATTTGTTGTATGTGGGAAAAGGTTATCCCTAATCAATCAGCTCGGCATCTAATAGCAAGAAATATTAGACATTAAATAGTGTTCCAGCAGACATCAGCTGCCATTAGCATGTAGATGGCCACCTACAGGTTGCATCCTGCAGTAATACACAGACAAACATAATTATGCCAACACTTTCATGCTCATATTCCTTATATTGTCCATGTCTGTTACGTTGATTGATTGCAATGAGACTTACTTCATGCTTATAACCCTTTCCCACATACAATAAAACTGCAGCACTTGACTTCTTTGAATGCATCTTGATAGATATAGAAAATCCTATTTCAAGGTCAGAGGTCAAGGTCACAGGGACATGAAATTTGCGTGTTGCACATCTACTACTCCTGATTAATATTTATGCCAAGTATGAAGTAAATCAGGTTGAAACTGAAGGAGGAGTACAACAGATTAGATTTTAACAAAAAAAAATCCTATTTCAAGTTCAGAGGTTGAGGTGAAGTTCACAGGGACATGAAATTTGCGTCTTGCACATCTACTTAGTAACTCCTGATTAACATTTATGCCAAGTATGAATGCCAAGTATGAAGTATATCAGGTTGAAACTGAAGGAGGAGTACAAGAGATTAGATTTTAACAAAAAAAAAATCCTATTTCAAGGTCAGAGGTCAAGGTGAAGGTCACAGGGACATGAAATTTGCGTCTTGCACATCTACTACTCCTGATTAACATTTATGCCAAGTATGAAGTAAATCAGGTTGAAACTGAAGGAGGAGTACAACATATTAGATTTTAACAAAAAAAAAATCCTATTTCAAGGTCAGAGGTGAAGGTCACAGGGACATGAAATTTGCGAGTTGTACATCTACTTATCCTGATTAACATTTATGCCAAGTATCAAGTAAATCAGGTTGAAACTGAAGGAGGAGTACAAGAGATTAGATTTTAACAAAAATAAATCCTATTTCAAGGTCAGAGGTCAAGGTGAAGGTCACAGGAACATGAAATTTGCGTCTTGCACATCTACTACTCCTGATTAACATTTATGCCAAGTATCAAGTAAATCAGGTAGAAACTGAAGGAGGAGTACAACAGAACAGATTAGATAAGATTTTAACAAAAAAAAAATCCTATTTCAAGGTCAGAGGTCAAGGTGAAGGTCACAGGGACATGAAATGTGCGTCTTGCACATCTACTACTCCTGATTAACATTTATGCCAAGTATCAAGTAAATCAGGTAGAAACTGAAGGAGGAGTACAACGGAACAGATTTTGTGGACAGACCGACCGACCGCATAACCGACCGACAGGCTGATTCCAGTATACCCCCCTTCAAACAACGTTTGCGGGGGTATAATTAGAGAAATTGTCAGCAGATTATTATTTACAGGTTTTATTGAAATTAATGGGAGTTCAACACCATTTACAATGGTATTTCCTGACTTTTCTCCACCTGTTGTCCAAACAACATCCGGTTACCTTCATTCCCCCATAGACTTATAATTCAGCTCATTTGTGTAAGACTTATAATGCTAATCACATGCTTGTTTATATTGGAGAGTGAATGGCCGAGCCAGGACTCTAACTAAGAACCCTTGGATTGATAGCCTTAGTTCTTGTCATCTGAAAAATGGCCGCTTGACTAAAGAGTTACAGTTACTTTACCGAGTCAATCTGCCATTGTTCTTCAATAACGTGATGTGTATCCTGGCCGTTACAAGCAAAGGTAAGTAATTTCCTCCAGACATATGATGAACATTTGTAATTGGAACCTGCATCATAAATCTCCCACCAGGGGTCAATGTTTCAGTTTCCACAATTTATTGCTAAGCAGTTGAGTTTTTAGACAAAATCATGCATTCCAAAATATTAAAAAAAAATCGTTGTTAAAGCCACAATGTAGAGATTGAAAGCTGGTCCAGGTTTAATTCCCTTGCAATTGCGGTCACAATTTCTAACCTTGCGACTGGCTCCCAACACATTCCTGTCCTAGTTATTGATTGCTTTGGGTAGAAAGTGATACAAGTATGACACATTTGGAGCCAAACAGGTCAAATCATACAGAGGTGTTGCTTATCATCTGCTTTATATGTTAGGATATTTAGTTTTATTAAAACATTGTTTGTATGGTTTTTAACGCAGCTTTCAACAATTTGCTCAGTTATATCACGGCGTATCCGGGGTGTTACCAGTACTACTGGTCCATTTATCCTGACACCAGCCAATCAGTTGTAATGTTAACCCCACAACCCTGAGATCAATGAAAACGTTCATGATAATTCCTCTTTGTTTTCATGAACATTTTAAAAATGTCTTGAAACCCTAAGAGCATCTAAAAAGATCAAGCTAACTGGACATTTTCATGGTACTTGTTTTCTTAAAAAATAACAAACAAGGGCACCGCAAAGTGGATGCATCCCCTCGGTATTCAATTTAAAACAAGATGTGTTTGTGAAACACTGATGCCCCCCAATAGGTCAAAGGTCAAGGTCGCCAGGTCAAAAATGTTGGTACTGACAGAAAGGTCATGTCACAAGGAATACACATGTGAAATATGGTAGCCGTACCTGTTATGGTTCAAAAGTAGTGGTCAAGGTTAAAGTTTTTTTCGAGAATGGCAACATCTAGGTCAAAGGTCAAGGTCGCAAGGTGAAAAATGTTGGTACTGACAGAAAGGTTATGTCACAAGGTATACACATGTGAAATATGGTAGCCTTACCTGTTATGGTTCAAAAGAAGTGGGGAAGGTTAAAAAAAAAATTGAGAATGGCAACATCTAGGTCAAAGGTCAAGGTCGCAAGGTCAAAAATGTTGGTACTGACAGAAAGGTCATGTCACAAGGAATACACATGTGAAATATGGTAGCCGTATCTGTTATGGTTCAAAAGTAATGGCCAAGGTTAAAAAAAAAAATCGAGAATGGCAACATCTAGGTCAAAGGTCAAGGTCGCAAGGTCAAAAATGTTGGTACTGACAGAAAGGTCATGTCACAAGGAATACACATGTGAAATATGGTAGCCGTACCTGTTATGGTTCAAAAGTAATGGCCAAGGTTAAAGTTTTTTTCGAGAATGGCAACATCTAGGTCAAAGGTGGTCAAGGTCGCAAGGTCAAAAATGTTGGTACTGACAGAAAGGTCATGTCACAAGGAATACACATGTGAAATATGGTAGCCGTACCTGTTATGGTTCAAAAGTAATGGCCAAGGTTAAAGTTTTTTTCGAGAATGGCAACATCTAGGTCAAAGGTCAAGGTCGCAAGGTCAAACATTTTGGTACTGACAGAAAGGTAATGTCACAAGGAATACACATGTGAAATATGGTAGCCGTACCTGTTATGGTTCAAAAGTAGTGGTCAAGGTTAAAGTTTTTTTCGTGCAGACAGGCCAAAAACTACATCTAGGTCAAAGGTCAAGGTCGCAAGGTCAAAAATGTTGGTACTGACAGAAAGGTCATCTCAGAAGGAATACACATGTGAAATATGGTAGCCGTACCTGTTATGGTTCAAAAGTAATGGCCAAGGTTAAAGTTTTTTTCGAGAATGGCAACATCTAGGTCAAAGGTGAAGGTCGCAAGGTCAAACATTTTGGTACTGACAGAAAGGTAATGTCACAAGGAATACACATGTGAAATATGGTAGCCGTACCTGTTATGGTTCAAAAGTAGTGGTCAAGGTTAAAGTTTTTTTCGTGCAGACAGGCCAAAAACTACATCTAGGTCAAAGGTCAAGGTCGCAAGGTCAAAAATGTTGGTACTGACAGAAAGGTCATGTCACAAGGAATACACATGTGAAATATGGTAGCCGTACCTGTTATGGTTCAAAAGTAATGGCCAAGGTTAAAGTTTTTTTTTGTGCAGACAGACGTGCAGACCAACAGACAGACCAACAGACAGACAGGCCAAAAACTATATGC
Source organism: Serripes groenlandicus (assembly GCA_031761405.1). Lineage (NCBI taxonomy): Eukaryota > Metazoa > Mollusca > Bivalvia > Cardiida > Cardiidae > Serripes > Serripes groenlandicus. The sequence goes on from JASEVX010000532.1 coordinate 75,887, forward strand.
CCCCCGAATCGGAGATTCCGTGGGGGCATAAAAAAATGGCTAAAAATATGGCCAATGACCTGGATATTAATGTTATGTACCAGAAAACTAAAGTTATTTGTCCTTGACATTTACAATCAATAGGTTTCTAGACCTTGCCATATACTATCTGTATGGCAAGTTTGGTTATGATCTGCCACAGAGATGATCAGTGTAGAGTGGTCACAAGGTCGTTGATATGGAATAGTCAAAGTCTAATTTTGACCTTGACCTTTAACCTCTGATCTTGAAAATAAATAGGCTTCTAGACCTTGCCATAATACTAACTGTATTCCAAGGTTGGTTCAGATTGGTCAATGGATGTTCAGTGTAGAATTACGGGTCACAAGGTTGTTGATATGGAATAGTCAAAGTCTAGTTTTGACCTTGACCTTAAACCTATGACCTTGAAAATAAATAGGCTTCTAGACCTTGCCATATACTAACTGTATACAAAGTTTGGTTAAGATCGGTCGAAGGATGTTCAGTGTAGAGTGGTCACAAGGTTGTTATGGACGGACGGACACACAAACGAACAAACAAACGAACGAACAAACGTACAAATCATTGAACAGACAGCCCCGTTACTATATCCACTCGCAAACTTCGTTAGCCGAGGGGATAATTGGGAACATAAACCTGCACTTCATCCGATGATAAAGGTGACAGATCCTCCATTATTTTCACGAAAGTTTTCTTGAAAATTACCTGTTATGTGGTGGCACTTAAGTGCCACTATAGTTCTCTGAAACACAGAAAAGTGCTGTTTTAAAGACATTCAAATTATAATAATAAGTTTTGGACAATATAAGGTTCAAAACATGCATGGACTAGTATGCAGACAGAGATCATGATGGGACCTTTTTGTTAATAAATTCTACCCTTTGTCTCAAATTTAGATCTTTTATGAATTAAGTGAACAAAATATTTTCCCAATAACATGTACCAGTATATCTGAAGTTGTCTGCTGAAGATAACCCTTTCCCACTAGAAGACGACTTTTGAAAACATTTTGGCGAAAGGAAATTGCTCATAATGAGCAATTTATCCATTTGTCGCAATCATTTCAACTCTATTCGATGATTATACCTTCATTCATTTTGAGAGATTTTTGTCTATAGATGTGTTTTCAAAGTCGTCTGCTGCAAATTTGTTGTAGGTGGGAAAGGGATAAGGGAAAGGATTACCAGAACATGCATGGAATTACTGCCTATATATTATACATGCTTTCTTACATTTGGCACTATTGATTAGGGTTGAGGAAACAAAAGGTACAATTAGATGGTTCACACTCTGTTATGACGTACTGTAAAACCAATTGGCTTACTTAATTCTTGACTGAGCTATTTGCCTTCAGACCCTTTCCCTCATACGACAATTCTGCAGCAGTCGACATTGAACATATTTTGTAAACAAGAGGCCCAAGAGGGCCAGTATCGCTCCACGGCCATAAGGCAAAAATCAAATCTCCAAACAGCCCTGCCCCCTGGTGGCCATGTTTTTGACCAACCACCATGGCTTAAAGGAATCTTGTAGAGTGTCACCCAAGGAATGTTTCTGCAAAATTATTTGAATATCAGCCTGACACTTTCGGAGGAGAGGATATTTCAAGTTTTTCACTATAGCCATATAAGGCAAAATATCCCCGCCCTCTGGCGGCCATGTTTTTCAACCAATCAACATGGCTTGAAGGAATCTGATAGAGGGTCACCCAATGAACATTTCTACAAAATTATTTGAAAATCGGCTGAACACTTTCGGAGAAGAAGATTTTTTAAGTTTTCGCTTTAGCTATATAAGGCAAAATAGCCCCGCCCCCTGGCGGCCATGTTGTTCAACCAATCAACATTTCTTGAATGAATCTAATAAAGGGGCACCCAAGGAACATTTCTACAAAATTATTTGAAAATCGGCCTGACACTTTTGGAGGAGAAGATTTTTTAAGTTTTCTCTTTAGCCATATAAGGCAAAATAGCCCCCATGTTTTTTAACCAATCAACATGGCTCGAAGGAATCTGATAGAGGGTCACCAAAGGAACATTTCTACAAAATTATTTGAAAATCTGCTCAACACTTTCGGAGAAGAAGATTTTTTAAGTTTTCACTATGGTCATATAAGGCAAAATAGCCCCGCCCTCTGGCGGCCATGTTTTCAGACCAATCAACATGGCTTGAAGGAATCTGATAGAGGGTCACTCAATGAACATTTCTACAAAATTATTTGAAAATCGGCCTGACGCTTTCGGAGAAGAAGATTTTCTAAGTTTTCACTATTTTTTTCTTTTGGTTGCCATGGAAACCAGAATTATGGATGGATCAACAAAATTTGAAGGAATTTAAGAGAGGACATTGAGAGGATGCTTCCTATAAAGTTTCAACCAAATTGATCAAGTGGTTAGGGAGAAGAAGTTGTTTAAAGGAAAAAGTTAACGCACACACAGACGACGGACAATTCGCCATGACATAAGCTCGACTGGATTTCAGCCAGTGGAGCTAAAAAGTAGAAAATCTCTATAATTAAATGGATAACCTAAAAGTGGAAAAATTGTGGCAAAAGGAGAAATTGCACGTTTTGTGCAATTTCTTCTTTTGCCACTATGTTTTCAAAAAGCTGTCTGCTGCAGAGGCGTCCGAAAGCGTCTATATGAGGGAAAGGGTTAATCAATGCTTCAAATCTATTGTTTCCTCCAATGTTAATGTGCACAGTCTTTCCCTGATACAGTCAACTTGTGAAATCAATCTTGAAGACTTAGGAAAAACGTTTTGGAAAATAGCTCAAAAAGAGTACCCACACTATGGGTTTTACAGATCAAAACCGGTCTTTTGAACATCAAATACACTACTTTTCTCTTGACAATACTTACAAGTAGACATTATAGCATCCAAGTGGAACACCAAGATGTTGTTTAGTGACAGAGAAAGTCTGCTCTACCCGCTGTCGTTGAGCAACATGATCTATGTGTACAGCAGGAGGGCCGTGAAACTGTTCCCAAAATATGTCAAATATTGAACGTTTGGAACATTGTTCCCTTCTATAGGGCCGCCTCTGATTACAGGGTTCTACAGGACTTGCTTGGTTATGGCACATGTTTGTGGTCGAGTAACCACAGTTTACATTGTTTAAACACTGTTTGTTACAGGCCATGGACACCTTCTGTAATATCAGCACTCCTTGGTCATGATTTAAACATCCATTGTTTGAATTGACCTGGAAACTATCCACCACACTGTTATGAGGCCTCATGAAACTGTCCACTACACTGTTACTAGGCTTCATGAAACTGTCCACTACACTGTTACGAGGCCTTTTGAAACTGTCCACTGCACTGTCATGAGACCTTATGAAACTGTCCACTGCACTGTCATGAGGCCTCATGAAACTGTCCACTGCACTGTTACGAGGATTCATGAACCAACTCTCCATAATGCGCTCATTTATCTATATAATGTTATTATCCAATATATTTCTAGCTTCTAAACAATTATCACAATTAACTTCTGAACAAAGTTATGCTTAGGCTAATCATTGACATTTTAACTCTTTACATGATACAGAAGACATCCGATGCATTTGCAGCAGATGAGATAATTTCTCCATTACCCAAAATATTTTCCTTTCTGCATGTATTAAAATTGTATTTCCAAATTTCAAATTGCAATGTTTTAACAGATGACTTAACACATTCTACATCACATAACTTGTTAAATCTGGTTTCACGTAAAAACAGACACCATTATACACATATGTCAACTCTCCTTTCCCAAAAAAAGTTATTTGTCTTTTCTAATTATAATGATTTCATGTTTTCAAATGTTTGCCTAAGAGTCTGAAAAGAGTAATTACAAGGCAATCTAATCAATAAAAGCTAGACCTATTTAAGTCCCAAATAAGGAGTTAACAAAGGTTTTTACACTTATCCCTTGTTTAGCTCATTTTAGTACTGGAAAGAATTATCTGTGTGTGAGGGTCCTCAAAAGAATAACCTCTATGAGATTGATTGATTAGTGTTTGACACTGCTTTCAACAATTTTTCAGTTATATCACGGCATTTCCTGGGTAAGTTACCAGTACCACTGACACCATGTAGCCAGTCAGTCCTAATGCAAACCCTGCGACCCTCGGCGCTTAGGAGGGCAGCCACTACTACCATTTCTTAAGTCTTTGGTCAGGGATTGTGAGTTCGAATCCCGGCTCGGCCAACTTTCTTTCCGACGATTGACAAAAGTCAATGCGACATGCGTCATTCGTCTTCCACCAATGGGCTAAGTCTATGCTGAAAAGCAGCCAGTTGCTTGGAAAGATTGTTGTGTGGAGTACTCAGGTGTGAGAAAACCAGGAAATGCATGAGTAGGTGAACTGGCCGCCGTGATATAACTGAGAAATTGTTAAAAACGGCTTTAAACCCCAATTAATCAAGTAATGAATAAGTCTTTGGTATGACCTGGCCAGGGATCAAACCTGCGACCTCCCGCTCCGACACACTACACCATCTAGGTGGTACATGTACCTCTATTAGATCATTCTTTTGAGTACCCAAAACAAAATGTTTCCAGGTAACTAAGAATTAACCCTTTCCCACATACGAAAAATATGAGGAAGACGACTTTCAAAACAAATAGGCAAATATATAGAAAATCTCTTTAAGGGCAAGTTTAATCATTGAAAATAGTTGAAAACATATAGTGTCAAAAGGAGAAATGGATCATTTATGAGCAATTTCTTCTTTTGCAACAATGTTTTCAAAAGTTGTCTTGTCAGAAAGCATCTGTATGTTTCCCACCTAAAGACACATCATGACAAAAGGAGAAGTTGCTCAAAACGAGAAATTTCTCCTTTTGTCACAATGTTTTCAACTTTTTTCAGTAATTATACCAACAATTATAAAGATTTTCCATATTTTTGAGTAGACATTTTCAAAGTCGTCTGCTGCAGATTTGCTGTATGTGGGAGAGGGTTAAAGAGCATGAATAACATTTAATTTAGAGGGTGGGAAGAAAATGTACAATGATCAATTCAATTTACTGGTAACAACAAATTACCCATTCTCTTGCCAGGAAATTTGAAACTAATCAACATAAAAGCTTTCCTTCCCATTCAAATCAAAGTTTTGGGAATTAGAGACAAGATTTCCGCGGTGTTCTCCGTTTAACCATTAAATATAACTCCTTCAAATCACAGATCCAAATTATTACATGTGATTTAAAAAAAATAAACCATTTAATTAAAGCTTCACATTTCCAAAGATAATAACACTCATAGAGATATGGGAACAACTTGACTGTCATCTGATTGAGTCTTAATTCTCCGGAAACTTGAATGTATCATGATGATCAAGAATCCTATGTTCTTGGAGAATTCACCCATTACTTAATTCACATGATATTTCAAATGTTGTCTACTTTACAATCAACACATGAACAAGTTGAAAGATCTGAAAAACTGCAAGTAACTTTTTGACAAAGAGTTAAAAATATTGCAATTAAAGGTGAAATTCCTTGTTTTGAGCAATATCACCTTTAATTAAATGCAATGTTTTCAAAAGTCATCTGCAACAGCACAGTGAGTGGCGTCAAAAGTGTGAAGAAATTGGTTAACAGCCAAATTATTTTAACCCTTTAATCACACATATAGACGCTTCAGCGAATCATTTAGAGAACTTTTTCCTATTAATTGTCACAATATTTCCAACTGCATGTATTCAATAATTGTACTTTCCTTTTTCGATATTTTCCCTAAATTTGCCAATACATTGTCAACATTGTCTGCTGCTGAATTGTGTATATTATGGGTAAGAGATTTTAACTTCTTAACCATGCCTGGAAGAACACAATTTTTTAAAACTTTTAATTCTTGTAATTATCTTAATGTAATTATAAGTCATTCAAGTGGAAACTATAGGACACGTACTGCAAGAATGCAAAAGAGCATCATCGATTGCTGCATCACCCATGCAAAGTTAATTGGCAATGGAGAATTGGACTTTGAGAATAACAGACCAAAACTAAACATAATAAAGACCAGTATTTTCTTGAGGAAAAAAAAGCCCAAATGTCCCAAAGTGCCATATTTCTGGGACCGGTTTGATAACTGCTCTACAAAATCTAATCAATATGCAATGTTAATTTTTGAGGGAACCAAAAACCATCGCTCTTATATTTTCTTTTAATTATAAAAAACATCCGAACCTGACAAACACGACTCTGAATTGATGACATAACTGTGCTATCAAGGGGATACAACAAATATTTGTTAATCATCTTTTTTTTTTAATCTTAATTCCTTTTACCTAATATGCTGCTATATTTAGACTCCCAAAATGAGAACAGCTAAAGTAAAGATTATTTGGTTTTTATAAGTGATGCTAAATTATTTAATGAAGAAACAGAGAAGACAAATATTAAGTATTATCAAAACTCATCTCCTGGCAAGGTGTGAATCCACCAGGCAGCTTTAATAACTATTGTGTAGCTTTATTTGAATCACTGATTGTTTTTTAACTGTAATATTATTTCTAACACATTTTTTGTCATATCATAGGAACCAGCTTAAACGTTTCTTGAAATATTCTCTTTCAAGCATACAACAATATGCTGCAGCTGACAGAGCTCTGGATAAGGGGTGTTTAAGGGTCATTTTGCATGTTTTAAAATCCTTATTGGACCCCCTAACCCTATGTTGTGGTACTCAAAAGAATTGTCAATATCATCAAGCCAAAAATGCGGCTTCCAGAGTGTTAACAAGATTGTTCTTCAATTTGGTCTAGTGACCTAGTTTTTGACATGACATGACCTTTATTCGAACTTGGTCTAGATACCACTAAGACAAACATTCTGACAAAGTTTCAACATGCTTAAGTTTAAAATGCGGCTTCCAGAGTGTTAAAAAGATTTTCATTTAATTTGATGTTTGTGACCCCACATGACCCATGACTTGGCCTAGATTTGATGGAGATGTATGTTCTGATAAACTTTCATGAAGATTGGATGCAAAATGTTGCCTCTAAAGTGTTAACAAGCAAATGTTGACGACAAACAAGGGACGACAGACAAAAACAATCACAAAAACCCACCTTTAGCACTAAATTTATGCTCTGGTGATCTACAAAGGAAATACAAGAATTTATTTCATCAACACATCTCAAAAACTTTGACAATTTATAATTATAGACTTAATTTTTACAGGATTATTTGTGATATCTTAACCCTCTCCCACATGCAGACACATTTTGACGCAAATGCAGTAGATGGCTTTTGAAAACATTTTCCCAAAAGGAGAAATGGCTCATTATAAGGCAGTCATAATTCTCCTCTCGCTAGAATGATTCCAATTCTATTAAGTAATAATATTAATTTTCAAAGTCAAACTTCGGTTGCTCGAACTGGCAGGCCCCATAATAAATAGTTAGTTATAGTTTGACCTATCAGTAGTTTGAATGCATTGAAATTTGAAAGTTACCCAGGCGAAATGAACACCATGGTATTTTACTGTTGATCATGAACTACCATGAACAGCCATGTTTTTCCATGGTTTTACGAGTCAATTACCATGGTTGACCATGGTCAACCATTGACACAAATATTAACCATGGTCAGCCATGGTCATGATCAAGTTTAGCCTTGGTCAACCATGGTCATACAATATTAACCATGGTCAACCATGGTAATAAATTCTAGCCATGTCCTCAAGCTTGATCATAGTCAACCATGGTCTACCATTGGTAGAACTTTGTAACAAATTCTTTTTAAATATTAATGGTTTTATTTTGACTCTAAATAAATGTTTGATAAATAGCCAAGTTTAAAAAAAAAATATCACTACAACATTTATTAAGGACACTTATAGAACACTTCTAGAACCAATTTTAATAATTGCAACAACAACAACAGGAAGTTTAGATTTTAAATTTTCAAAATGGATGACAATGTGACATGTTAAAATTCAGGTAAACATGTTTTCAAAAAACACTCCGTTATAATGTATTGTCATTAAATATTATGTACATAGTGATTTGTAAATAACTATGCAAATGCCAGTGGAGCTAAAAACTAACAAAATTGCAATGATGCAAACGTCAACGCTCTTCTGATTTTTCTAAGTCAAAAAGAGGGCATTATACTGAATATTAGGAATGTGTGTACCAAGTCTCATTTGGAAATGTTGAACGGTGAACATTTTTTTTGTATTGTTCCTACTAACATGTTTACCAATGATTTTTCAATTGAAAATGTTGAATGTTTTTTTAGTTATGAGGTAAGGTTAAAGTTTTGTGACGATGCAGACAACGAAACAACGACACCAAGGGTATCACAATAGCCTGACATTTTTCTTCGAAAAACAGACAAGCTAAAAAACTTCGGCAACAGGGCAGTGAATAGTTTAAGAAATTGAAAAAGACGATATCGAAATCAAAATCTGTGTAATCTCCTCATGTTACTTAATTATGCATGCATATTTTATGATCATTACTGAACTGAATTAAACATCAAAACTTATACCAAACCAACTGTTTACATCCAATGAATTTGTTTTTGTTCAGTAATTCTGGTCAATGAGTGCAAGGACATTTTTCGGGTTATCACAATCCAAACTTATAACTGCAAGCAGACCATCTGTGTACCTTAATGACCATATTGAAAGGCGCTGCCTGAAATTATTGAATTATTTGGAATTATCACTTTTTGACAATCGACAACTTTGAATTATAGAAATTATTTTGGTTCTTAATATTTAAAAAGTAAATTTAAGGGAAAAGGTTAGAAATTACTATTTAAGACTGTTTTATTATCGAATATAATTGAAAACATTACAGCAATTGTTCCCTTTTGCCACAATATTTTCATAAGTTGTGTACTGCAGATGCATCAAATGATTCTGCAAATATGCAATGGTGATTGAGAGAGACATGCATGTTCACATTTACTAAAGTGAATATATCTCTTGAATAACTTGTTTAACCCTTTCCCTCATATAGACGCTTTCTGACGACTCTGCAGCAGACGGCTTTTTGAAAACATAGTGACAAAAGAAGAAATTGCACAAAACATGCAATTTCTCCTTTTGCCACAATATTTTCCACTTTTTGTCATAGGTTATCCATTCAACTATGGAGATTTTCTATGTTTTGACAAAATAAGTTCAAAGTCGTCTTGAGCATTTTTCTCCTTTTGTCAAAATGTTTACACTTTAATCAATAATTGTTCTTCCATTTTAAGAATGCTTTCAAACTCTGCAGCAGGTGACTTTGAAAATATTTAAGAATCAAAGTACTGAAGTACTGGTAACGAATTATTTTGAAAATGTAATTAATAATTGCATTATGTTTTTTGTTTGTTTTAAACTTGCTTTAAAACTTAGTAGTTTTTAGACAATCTAGTCTATTTCATGATTATAAATAATCTTTGTCCATATATATTTTAAAAGAGACATCTGGAAATGTTCAATATATACTGTAATATACTGGGTGTATACGGACGGATAAGTGTGAAAATGTATGGGTAAAACAGGATTTATTTAAAAAAAATAAACATGCATAATGTAGTAGCATAACGGATAAAATATGCTAGTCGCACTGTTGCATACTATGTCTTTTTCAAAACATTCCTTACTTTATCATTTGAGTAAAAACTTAAAATCACAAAATTTGGAAGCAATATAGTAAAAATTGAGATAATGTAATTTTGCTTATTTTTTTTAAAGCTTGTTACATGGTTTGTTTATTAACCCTTTCCCACATACAACACATCTGCAGCAGACGACTTTGAACATATCTTTGCAAACAAATATAAAACTCTCTATAATGGAGGTAAAATACAAAGGGGAAGAAGATATTATGGGAAAATTGGAATTGCTTGCATTGAGCAAGTTCTACTTCAGTCAAAATGTGTTCTAAAGATGTCTACATCAATGTCATCAGAAAGCCTCTACATGGGGTAAAGGCTTTAATATCTGAAATGTGCAAAACTCTTCTGCAAACAATTTTATGTTAAAAAGGTGAAAAGCATAAATACATAAATATGTGTCCCAATACTGTAATGGTATGAATATATGATTTGCTGATCCCTGATAAATCAAATGCATCATGACAAACATGTTGTGGATGGTAAAAAAATAAATAATGACAAGCATACTTAATCCTTTCCCACAAATAGACGCTTTTCTTGATAAAACAAGCATTTTGACGAGCACCTTTGCCCGAATGGCTGATAAATATAAATGAATGGTCTATAATTAGAACACCGTTTTCAAGTTGGAAACGGAAACAAAACAATGAGATTTCCCTGTATGCGTTTAAGTGTTATTAAAGAGTAAATTTAAAAGAGAGAAATGCCCATCATAATGACAACATGTTGATGATACTGCAGCAGGAAGCATTATTAGAAAGTGAAAAATTGCTCAATATATGCATTTGTTCCTTTTACTGCACTATTTTGAATTTACAATTTACTTTAATAAACATTTTATTCATGTGTATACATCTTGTTTAATTACCTCCCTTTATTTACTTAAGTATACAATGCATTTCAAGACAAAAAAAGTTACTTTCTAGACTCATATCAAATGGAGTATCTCAAAAGGCTTATGTTTGATCGCCTCATAGTGTGAAATGTTGTGATTTGTTTTGGCTGGACAACAACCTGGACCAAAAACGAAAGTACTTCTATCGACATTTCGGAATGGTTCATTTTTCCAAGAATTTGGTCATGCCCGGGAAAATAATCGCAATATAACTGACAATTACCGCAACGAAAAAAACCGAACTATTCCGAAATGTCGATAGAAGTACTTTCGTTTTTGGTCCAGGTTGTTGTCCTTTTGGCGAATTCGGGAATATTTCAAAAGAATTAACACACGTAGGCAGAACAAATTCACGTTATTTTGGTATAGTTTGATAGAGAAAAGTATTATTGATCGATTCCGTACTTCAAATTCATATATTTGTTTGAATACTTTGAAAAAAATGAGTTGAAGCGAGGCGACCCAGAAAACTGTGTCCACCCTTGTTAATATCTATGCATAGAGTAGGTCATATCTATTTTTAGAGGAGCAAGTCCCTGTGGTTCTTCAGCATGGGTTCGACTTCCGTTAACTACGTCACTCACTAGTGAATGGGCATATAACTAAAAATTCATACGCTTGCCGACAAATGAAATATATATGCATTTACTGTTAATTTGATATTTTCTAGAGAATTGATTATCTATGTTGATTCGATAGTATAAATATGACTTCACTGTATTGAAAAAACATGTAGAAGTCATTTTAATATGTGTATTCTAAGCGGAAGTGTAGTTTAACCGTGACTTCCGCAAAGCAACACGATCGCGTTAACCGCATTATTTTTTGAGAAAAAATAATTCGTTAAAAATCGGGGCAAGCAATTTACCCTCCAATGGCATCATAGCAGAGGCATCAAAAGTCATCTGTATCACAATGAGGTAAAAGGTTAAGAAAAAAACAAGGTTATTAAAAGCTATGGAGTTTCAAAGTAGCACAGCTTGTTAATAATCAAAATGCAGTAACTATCAACGGTTAAACGATGCCATTACGCCTATATGGGCTTAAGTCTTTACCACATGTAAACACAATTGCAGCAGATGACTTTTGAAAATATTGTGGCAAAAGGAGAAATTGCTCATAATGCACAATTTCTCCTTTCACCACATTGTTTTCAACTTTATTTAACAATTAAGCTATCTCCTTTAGAGATTTTCCAGGTTTGCGTCAACATGTTTTCAAAGTTGTCTGCTGTAGAATTGTTGTATGTCAGGGAAAGGGTTAAGTCGGTGATAATTTCCTCACTTTCAATTACCAAACAAGGCCAGGATAATGACCCATCTCTCTTGTATAATGACCAAACAGTAATTAAAGTCACACCTATGGTTCCGGTGTAAAGAAGAAAACAGAGTCAGCTATATGGGATGCTTTTACCCTTTCCCACATACAACACACATTTGCAGCAGACGACTTTGAAAACAAAACGTGCAATTTCTCCTTTTACCACAATGTTTTCCTCTTTTTGTCATAGGATATCCATTCAATTAAGGAGATTTTCTATGTTTTGACAAAATACGTTCAAAGTCGTCTGCTGCAGAAGTATCGTATGAGGGAAAGGGTTAAAATTATAAGAATTAAACACCTCTATAAAATATGAGCAATTTATCATTTTGCCAAAATGTTTTCAATAGTCATCTGCGGCACCGTAGGAAAGCGTCTGTAAGATCTTAAGGGTTTTAAAACGAAACAGAGAAAGCTTAGACAAACTGCCTTCTACCACAGCAGTCGATCTCTGTCTTTTAAGACTTGCAATGTCTGACCTAGATGGTTTTGGCAGCACAATAACTGATAGAGCCTCTAGTCTATTGTAGGTTTTGAAGGTAATAGACTGATGACAAAAGATGTAGAAATCTTTGACCATTTAAACCTGACCCATTAGTCACAATAACCATAAGGCTCATTAATTACCATCAGTAATTTCTGTTATTTATTGGTTCTCTCTTCTAGAGACCCTTAAAGTCGGTCTTCGTTTCTGTCCATTTGTTTGTTTGTTTGTGGCAAGCGTTACAATAATAGCGCCATGAAACTATTCAACGGATTTCGACCAAACTTGGTAGGGATGAAGGGTCTAGGCTCTAGTTGTTCCTTTTGTAGTATGGTCACCATAGAAACCACCGTTGCTATGGCAACGGGCGAAAACCGCTTTTCCTGCGAAAACTATCTCCTACCACAGTTTTTCGAATTTAGAAACCACTTGGTGTGCCTTGTGTAGCCCATCAGTTGCTACATCGAATGATCGTCCCGATTTTTTATCTGTCTCTTCGTTTTCTTAATATTTGAGTTGCCGTAAGGGGTACCATTTCCGCGGAAAACACAGACACGTCAAAACTAAATATATCGACAGAACTAGAAATGGTTTCCTATTACCTGATCGCTGATTGGCTAAAAATCCGGTGTCCTGAGAGTAGAGACAATTTATTTATTTATTGGGGTTTTACGCCGCTTTCAACATTATTTCAGTTATATCACGGCGACAGTTCACTTATTCATGATTCCTGGGTAAACAAACTAGTACTAGGCTAGAAAATGTGCCTTGCCCAAGGGCACTCCACCATGACCATAGTGCCGCGACTGGGGATCGAACCTGGGACACCCGGTTTCGAAATCCCCGACGCTAACTCGACCACAGCGGATTCCGAGAGTAGAGACAAGAGAGAACCATCTTCGCAGTATGCTTGTTTATATTGTACTAAAGTGCTTTGGATTTCCACTTATACACTAAGAGTGTTAATTACAAAAACCTTATAAATTTTAATTCTTTATCTGTTTACACTTTTTCCTATCAGGCTATAATGATTTATCTCATGCAACAGCCATGGTAACAAATTCGTTTTTAGAAAATCTGTTGAAAGGCAAACATGTGCTACCTGCCAGATAATCCTTTCTACATTAAAAAAAAAAGCAGCAGAGGGGGAAAAAAAAGTAATGTTATCAAATGGAGTTGAACATTTCGTGGCTGACATTATGAACAATTTTTCCTTTTGTCACGATATTTTCAAATGTCATCTGTATCAGATGCGTCTCAGGTGGGAAAGCCAGTTAAGTTAACAGACAGACAGACTGAAAAAACCTCTGAGTCAGGAAAATGGTTGACACAGACTCTTTATGAGACTGACATGCTAAAGGCACATCCAACCCTTTCACACATACAACAAATCTGCAGCAATCAACTTTGAAATCAGATTCTAGAGAAAAATATGGAAAATCTCTTAGCATAAACAATAGAGAATAGGCAGACGTAAGGTAGCTGCAAGGCCTGGCAACATCACTCTTGGTGATTCTGGGAGCTATACGGACTAGTATCTCCTGGAACATTGCAGGTTCCATCCGCAGAAATGCGGCGAGCATACAGGAGCCGTGCGTGGGCCTTGCAGGGTGTGCCACATACCGCAAGGCCACCATACAGGCACCATAAAGCCGCAATTTTTTGGTGTCAGCAAAAGTGAATTGTTATTCATAAGACCCTAGGCCAGCCGCACGGCAAACGAAAGGCCACCGTACGCCTGACCTAATGCCCCTGTTGAACCAATCTACGGCATGGCAAACCAAGAAATGAAAAAAGTTATAACTTCGCGCAATCATCCCTACGGCCTATATATGATAGGGTTATGCCCTAGGCTGACCCTTAAAGGCCATTGCATGTATCTCTCGATTTCGGGGGCCTACGGCCGCCGCATCCTAGCCGTAGAGCAAATGTGACCGAGGCATTTATAACAAACACATTTTAAGGCATCTGCAGCAGATGACTTTAGAAATCATTGAAGCAAAAGGAGAAATTGCTCATCATGAGTAATTTCTGCAGTCACATACTCAGAAATGATACTTGATTCAATAAATTATACTTTCATAAATTTATAGAGACTTTCCTTATTTTTGCTTAGATATTTTCAAAGATTTCTGCTCGGGATTAGTTGTATGTGGGAAACGGAGGGTTAGAAAACAATAAAACAAATTCATTCTCTTTATCTGGAGCTCTCAGACACAAGTACATGATGGAAATTTCACACGATTTAATTCAATCTCTAAAATAGATGACAGTTTGATCTGTGATTTTCTATTTATGGTTCATTTAGAATAATTTGCCAGATCAATAAACTTTGATTAGCTTTATCTAATTGACACAAGACTTCCACTAATTCCTATCTCCCTGGGACATACTGTTTACTTTTTTATCTGTTTACTTTTTTATCTGTTTACTTTACCCAATGATATTCACAGGTCTGTTTTAAAATTGTTTTTGGAACTAGAAATGTGACCGCAGTACATAGATGCCCCCATTTTTAGCCTTATTAATAAATTCAAGGGCCATTTCTCTGCACACAAGAAGGCACTCTCTGTAGACTATTTTAAAATAAACAAGTTAATGTCGTATTGCAAGCAATACAAGAGTCCCCTACCGGACCATTGACCTCTACGTGTGACCTTGACTTTTGAGGTACAAGCCTGTGTCTTGTGTGCCCAGTAACTTGGGAATCCTATGATGCATGGTTAAGATATGGGCCGGACAATGTACAGTCCTATCAAACAGTACTCATTTTGACCTTTCACCATTTAAGTGTGACCTTGACCTTTGAGGTACAGGCCTGTGTCTTGTGTGCCACATATCACCTCATCATGGTCAACATGTGTGCCCAGTAACTTGGGAATCCTATGATGCATGGTTGAGATGTGAGCCGGACAAGGTACAGTCCTATAAAACAGTACTCATTTTGACCTTTGACCTCTAAGTGTGACTGTTGAGGTACAGGCCTTGGTCTTGTAAGTGACACGCCACCAAATCATGGTGAACATGTTTACCTTGTAACTTGGGAATCCTATGATGCATGGTTGAGATGTGATCATTTTGACCTTTGACGTCTAAGAGTGACCATGACATTTGAGGTAAAGGCCTGGTGAACGTGCCAAGTTTCTTGGAAATCCTATGGTGGATGGTTAAGATGCGGGCCGGACAAGATAGTCCTATCAAACAGTACTCATTATGACCTTTGACCTCTAAGTGTGACCTTGACATTTGAGGTACAGGCCTGGGTCTTATGCACATCATGACGACTTATTATGGTGAACGTTTGTGCCAAGTTTCTTGGAAATCCTATGATGGATGGTTAAGATGCGGGCCGGACAAGGTAATCCTATCAAACAGTACTCAGTTTGACTTTTGACCTCTAAATGTGACCTTGACATTTGAGGTACATGCCTGGATCTTGCGCGCAACATGGTGAACGTTTGTGCCAAGTTTTTTTTAAATCCTATGATGCATGGTGTAGATGCGGGCTGGCCAAGGTTAGTAGGGACTGACAGACAGACAGACAGAATCGACCAAACCTATAATCCCCAAAACGGTCTTCGACTGGAAAGGGACTAATAAAGGGCAATATTACTGCGCACACATAGCGAAAAACAACAAACAGAACCCCGTGTGCACAACTTCCCATACTGATGAAAGTTTTTTAAATCCAACTCAATTTTTAAAAACTTTGTATTTTCCAAAGAAGACATTTTGCGAAAAAAGTAGCTCTAAAATGACCAATCAAAATGAAGGCATTGACATCATTTCATAA